>QANU01068237.1:0-11265 GCA_003254905.1 Nissolia schottii | reverse complement strand
AATCCTAAGCAACAATTAGTTATAATCCCTCAAGTGATTAATATCGAGATCCTCATCTAAATCTAATTTTTAACAACGCATTTTTACACAATAAAAAAAAAATGAGTCTTACCAACTTCATTCACGATATATTCACTAATAGTATATATACTTCCGTCACCTTTTTGGTTTTTATGTGACTAAGAATGATTTGTACAAATTGGCCCAATATTAGAAGCAGAAACCTTAAGAAAGAAAAAAATAGTACCAAGTACCAACCATACTGTTTGCATAATAATGAAGTATTTATTAGCAACACAGAAAGGGATAGAAACAGTAAAGAATACCCGGAAAGTTAAGGCCAGAGTCCAAGCCAGTGCCAACCAGAAACAGAGTTTTCAAAGAGGTAACTTTCCAAAGAAATTGCAGCATGTTGTTAGTCAAATGGTAGTTACCACTTAGGTCAAGAACCTCCAGATTCCTCCATATTGAATGAAGTTTTTCCAAACCTGATATAGTAATTAGATAATTGATAATAAAACTGTGCAAAACCTTTCATTTAATTTTATTTAATGATGCCAAGACATAAAAGAACAGGAATTGAATATTGAATATGGAAGTACAAGTATATTTTGTTGTGCAAGAAATAGGTAGTCTACTTTGGAATGATTGAGTCGTCAAACCAGCGTTTCGTAATTGTAGGGACTTTATAGATGAGAATGCACTAAGGCAAAGCTCAATATTAAAGCTGACGAAATCTGAATAATCATAATGGCGAAGGACTTTAAGGACTTGAAGATTGCTAAACCTCCTTCTCTCTAACCCTGCCAATGTATAAATATTCATAGTCATGTTTAAAACAAAAAAATTCTTGAAATTCTAATAAATCAACTTACAAATTTACTCATTCATTTATATAAATGGGCATTTGATATTTTCTTTTTCATTTTGTCCTTAAAGATGATACGTGTTATTTATAAAAGTAAATAGATTCATTAGTTAGATATTTCAAACATTTAAACATTTATATATATATATATATATATAACCTTTCAATTCAATTAACTCTAGCTATTAGCTTAAATTTTTAAGAGAGATTGTTCTTGATACATTATAGAGCTATTATGATTAATAGGTCAAGAGTAAAAAAAAATTTTTTGTATAAAGGAGTGTGTAAAAAGAGGCATATATAAAACCATTGAATTATATGTTTTCATTAATTAAAACTTTTGAGAGAGATGATTCTTAACTGCTTTTTTTTTATAAGAGTAAACGCTCTCATGTAAAAATTGCACATAACATTGTCATGTGCATGTTTTCACCATTAATTGAGTTACCTTAAAAAGTTTAAAAAGTAAAAGAAACAATCAATAATAAAAATGTGCACGTGACCTTAAATTTCCACATGAGATGAAATGAAGTGTACCTCCATCTTCAAGGCAACCATCTATTCCAATTACTTCCAGTGCTTTCAAATCTCCAAAGACAAGAAGATCTGAGAAATTCAAGTGGCGGTTACTTCCATAGCTAACCCAGGTACAATCAAGAGTGAGATTAACCACACGCCTTGTGGTGCTGTTACACATGACCCCATCCCATTGACAACAATCAGTGCCGTCCACCCAGTTGATAAATGGCTTCTGAAATGGCAAATCCGCGGGGTCTGAATCTGGAACAGATGGGTCGCTGCAACGGGTTTTAAAATCTAAAAGACGATCCCTCTCTTTATTCCAACAACCTTCAAGGCAAGTACCTTCCATTAGAACAAAAATCAACAGAGTATGAGCAGCACCAAACCATATTGACGAACCCATTATTTACTTATGACTGTATTAAGCAACTAGCTAGCTAGTATGGCCAAATGAGGTTTGGGTTTAAATAATGCTATTTTGAATATTTCATTTGATTACGTACGTCCGACATGAGGGGTTTTAACATGTTTGTGGTTTTGGGAGTGAAAAATTCCTAAAATATGGGTTGGAATGAGAAATTACGAAAATATGGGGTAAATTTCTGAAATCGCCACAGGGAGTGGCGATTTCAGAAAATCCAAAAATTAAATAAATAAAAATTTCAGATGTCTGAAATCGCCACCCCCTGTGGCGATTTCAGACTAAAAAAAAATAAAAAATTCAAAAAGTCTGAAATCGCCACTCCCTGCGGCGATTTCAGACTTTAAAAAAATAAAAAATAAAAAAAAATTACAATCTCTGAAATCGACACAATAAGTGGCGATTTCAGAGAATAAAACCATACATCCGTAATTTTTTTCCTACCACCATACTTTGAGAATATTAAAGTTTTGAAACCATAAAAATGTAAAAAATCCCCGACATGAAGTGTTGTGGCCTTTGGTTTGACGCTGAAAGACTTGGAAAGTTGAGAAAAGGTGTTTAGCTTTTGAAAAAATACAACCGCGTTTTAGTTGAGAATTTTTAACACAAACCTAATCGTCTTTTCTTCATTTTTTTAGTTCTTCTAGTCAACTTCAACTTCAACTTCAACTTTGTTGCCTCCACGTCAAACCAAAAGATAAAACACATTTTATCCTTCAATTATATCAATGTTATTCAATTTGCTTCTGTATTTAAAGGGAAAAAAACTAGTCATTTATAGGTAAAATGTCATTTAATTGAGTCATCTATTAATTCTCTAATTCTTTCATTAAATTAATGAGTGTGATGATGTTTTGGTTACATAATAATCACAGTTGATGTTTGTTAGTGAAATAAATGGAGAGTTAACATATGATTAACTTAATTAACATTTTATAAATAATGAACTAAATTAATTTTTAACAAAAATACATGACTAAATTAAATAAATAAATATAATTACGAGAAATTTTTTTATATTTTAAAATGGGGACTTTGATTACTGATTTCACTTATTTCAAAAAAAAACAAAAACAAAAAAACAAAAAAACAAAAGAATATGTGACTGAGAGACATCACCGAATTCTTCGAAAAATAAATGTCATTCATTTAAGAACATCATCATTACATCTATCAACTCAATAATTTCATTTAAACAAAAGTATAAGCTGAATTTGTGATAACCTTTCTTGTACATCGAATCGTTCAAGTAACAAAGAGTGAGAGAATATTATCCACATCTATAACTACCACTCGTCCACTCTTTGTACATTGTAAACACTCTTTACATAACTTGTACCAATTCCATCCATGTTACAGTAAAGAGGCTTAGAACAACAAACAAGAAGACAGCACGCAACCCAGAAAGTAGACAAGGGGTTTGAGTTTATTATGGAAGAATAGGGGTGGAATTGGCGGTTAAACACTGTTGCAAGGTGTAAATAGATATTAAGTTCTATGATAAGGAAGGTCGTGGGGGAGTCTCGAGGTTTACTCTATTTTATGGAGATCCAACGGTGGAGGAGAGGGGTTGATCTTGGCAAAGAATGAGGGTTTTGAATGAAGAGGTTGTGGGTCCGTGGATTATGGATGGGGACTTGTGCTGATGAGAAGACAGGTAATCTTAGACCTAAATAGCAGATGAATAATTTTCAAATGATATCCATTTTATTTTTCAAGGCAGCGAAGGAAGGAGGGATTAACGACAATAATAGAGATCCTGGAGAGATTTAGGCGTGCCTTGGGGCAACAGATCAATTTTGACAAGTCTTCAAATATTGGAAGCGGAGTTGGCAATTTGCAACATTCAGGTGGGTAGGTCCAAGAATCAGAATTTTCAACAGCAACCTACGGTCACACTAAATTGCTCCTATACAAATCTCTAGAAAGAAATCGAACAGAAACAAAATGGAGTTGATATGCTACCCTTTCCTTTCCTTTCCTTTCCCTTTTTGTTTTTTTGGCTATGAGAGTTGGAGAGTGGGTATTGTCTTGTTGGCTCTGTTTCGTCTTTTTCCCACACCGAGAAGATAGAAAGTGGGAGTTTCAACTTTCAACCGTGGTAAGAGAAATTATTGCGGCATTGCAGGGGTTCCATCTAAGACACACTTTCACTTTAACCATTGCTCATAAACACAAGCCGTTTTGACTACTAGTCGTCAAGGAGAAAGTTTGACATCAAATTACCATGTCATTGTAATTTAGCTTTATATGAATTTAATAAATGAATCTCAAAATAAATATAAATTTTAATTTAAAAATGTGTTATTTGTCAAAAATTAAATTTATAATAAAGAAAATTACATTTTTACGTGCAAGTGATCCAAGCATGCTCCCAATTACGTTCCAGTTTATGTCATGCTCCCAGTAAGTTCACACACATCATAACCTAGTGATATGTTACTAGACTACTACTACTCTGTCCCGAAAATATAGTAGCATTTTTTGGTTTTGAATCGTCGAAAAATATTTTATTTAAGTCTTAATTTTTCAAAATACGCATTGTGGTCCCCTGCCGAAATATGGAAGGACTAATTAATCCTTTAAGATGTATTGAAGTCCACTTAAGATCTTTATCAATTCAAAATGTAGAATATTTTAGTTTGTCAACATAGAAAGTGAAATTAGGAATCAAACCAAACTGCTTTGTCCTCCCATATTTTGGACAATTTTACTATAACATCCTTGTTACACAAACTAATTGCTAAAATACCATTGTTTCCAAACATTTTACAAAACTAACACGATTTTAGCTGACATGGCATTCGCAAACTGTGTGGCGTGCAACGTCAGATTCGCCTATGCGGTTGGTGAATTCAGTACAAATTCACCTATGAGGTTGGCGAATTTAGTACAAATTTGCCTATGGAGATGGCGAATTCAACAACAAATTGCCATTAGTGTTGGTGAATTCAACATAAAATCGCCAACCAATTTTGCGAATTCAACACGAATTTGCCACCCGTGTTGGCGTATTTTGCCACGTGTCATTTTTATTCAATTATTTGTTAATTGAAAGATTCCCCATAAGAATCATAATTCTTAGACTAGAATTAAATACTAGTTATTATGTCAATTGCCAAATCTCTAGTTGCTTTAAATGTTTTTTTAATTATTAATTTAAAAACTTTTCGAATGAAAAAAATGAAGGGGGCATTTTGTATTGTACTAAAAAGGGAAGGAATAAGGCAAGCAGTATGTTAATCGCCGTAATCAACCAGTTTGGCGATTGAATCTGCCAATCAGTTTGATGAATTTGAGGAGCCCCCAAACCACAAGACTTTTCTCATTTTCTCATTAACGAATTAAACCCTAGCCTTAAACCCTAATTGATTGAAGTTGTGATTGAATTTGCTAACCAATTTGACAAATTTGAACCCGTATAAATTGCAATTTGACCATACCCACAACCCTAATTGTAACGAAACCCTAAATTCTTATAATCTTAAATGGTTATCTTTAGGGATAAACATGGGTCGTACCCAACCCACCGACCCACCAAATCCGACCCAATCTGACCCGGGCGGGTCAGATTCGGCGGGTCAGACCTGAACGATCCGCTTAAGTAGACGGGTCGAGTCTCAGATTCGAAACCCAAAACCCGACCCGACCTGCGACCCGCATATACATAGCATTTCAACCTTGATTCTTTCACTTTCACTCTCTATCTCNGTCTCCCGCTGCCAGACTCATCGCCACCGCCCACTGTGTCCCTCGGACCTCCGCCAGGCCGCCACCGTGTCTACACTCTCCGATTAGGTGGCTTGATTTTTCCCTAATTTAACCCTAATTTTGCTGTTTGCTGTTTGCTCGGTGGGTGTGGGGGGGGGGGGGTGTGGGCTGTGTGTAGGCTGTTTGTTGTTGTTAAAAAAAAGTTTTTTTTTTTAAAAAAAAGAGGGCGGGTTGCGGGTCCGGCGGGTGCCCATACAAATTTTGAGATTTTTACCCGACCCGACCCGCCCGTCGGACATTTGGTCGGGTCTGTGACACGGGCTGGTCCTACCCGACCCGACCCGTGTTCACCCCTAGTTATCTTTTATCACTTATAATCTTAGATGGTGGTCTTTTGTACTTATAATCTTAAATGGTTATATTTTGTCAATTATAATCTTGATTCTGATAATAAATTCTTATATAATAAAAATTGCACATTCATATTAAATTGCATATAATAAAATACATAAGTTAAAATATCGTCTCATACGTTTTTATACAAACCCAACAAAAACCCTAAATTAAACATAACAAAGCCACTAATGCTCAGTATCAGTACGTGGCAGTCTCGGATATGAATAAGCTGACGTGCCAGCCTATGATGGATAAGTATGTGGGGGCGGTGGGTAAGGATGCACTGACCAGGGGTAAAAATGTGGTGGTGGTGGTGGTGATGGGGAAGGGTATGATAGTGGTGGGGTAAGGGTATGGGTATGGTGATGGGTAAGGGTAATTTGGTGGTGGAGGATATGGAGCAACTGATGGCTGAAGTGGTGGGTTGGCAGCATCAACAATAGGTGCTGCAGTGGCCTCATGCGGAGTTGGTTGGTGTGTTGAAGACTCAGATGCTTCAGCATTACGAACACGTCTTCGTCCATCTGCTAATCCAATTCTTCTTCTACGACGTGTCCTCCAATCACCCTGATCATCAGCATCAGTGGGTGGTGGAACATTAGTCGTAGAAGAAGGAGCTAACTGAAAATGTTCCGTTGAAATCCGGTCATGCTCTTGTATTGCAGATAGGATAACTTCGACTGATGTTCGAAGCTTCTACATGGTAAATGCAGCAGAATGAGGATCAACAGACCAACACAGTTGCTGCTCTGCAATGTCAGCCTAACAATGTTCAAACACAAATAATTATCATCAATAATCCAAAATAAATGTTTTAAAAAAATTATTGACGTAAAACTTACCATAACTCCTATAGGCGCCAAAGCTCGACTGATCCAACGTCCAGTGATTTTTTTGTACCATTGCATGTATTGTGATCGTGCGATAAGAGGCCCACGCAATGGTCTTTGAGTAACAATCTGTGCTGCCCGATCATCCCAGTAGGCAATATACTGCCTATGCACATCTGGCCAATATTGGTCGGTCCTTCTAGCCAAGGTGATGTTATGCAGATGATCGGGCTGATGTGGCCTCGTTGGTATGGGTTGATCCATACCAAACTGGCGCATTACTCTATCAGGCTAGTGTCACTCAACAATGAAGAAGCATATCGGAAGGACTACGCCCCGCCAAATTGCTTGCCCCGCCATGCAAAAGTCAGGGAGGTTTAACAATATTTCTGCAGTATTGGGCTCCCATACAATCTAAGAAAAAGTGAACAAAGTTACTAAGAATATTACAATCGAATGTACAATAATATATACGAACAAATATTTATATAATTACTACATTTTTCTTCAAGTTATCGAAGAAATGACGATAATAGTGAAGAACATGCAGTGGTGAATCCAATAGAACTTTATGAGCGTGCCACCTAATTCAAATTTAAATACAAATACACAGTAGTTAATCATAAAATGCACATTGAATATGGGAAGCTAAAAGAATAAACAAACAAATAAATAACACTTACTTGAATCCCAACGGACGAAAGTGTGCACGATCAGCCAGATAATTCACCCAGATTGCCTCGTCGACATGGTCAGCTAGTGCAGGGGCAAGGCGAGGAAATCTATGCCACACCCAATACTGGAGGATAGTGCAAAGGCCTCCAATGTCATGGACAACATAATTAGTCTCCTTGCACAACTCCCTATACATAAATGCTAACGTTGCTGATCCCCAATTATGTGTTCCAGTCTGCTCCAAGTCCTCTAGCAGTGGGAGGTACATAGAATTGACCCATGACCCTGAAAGGTCTGGAAACAATGTGCCTCTAATGAAGTGAAGCAAGTATGCTCATGCACACTGCTGGACCAAGACAGGGTCTGCATCGTCACTAGGCTCATCGGTAAGTGATAAGTGTACTTTATACCCTATTTTATTATTCTATAATTGAACATTGTATGCTAAAAATGTGTAATTTTAATGCTTAATTAATATGTTTTGCACATTATCCTCTTTTGTGAGAAATTTAGAAAAATGCAATTTTAAGCACTACTTTATTTTAGAATTTAATGAGTAGATTTCTTTTGTTCTTTTTTAGTTTTCTATTTTAATTGCAGAAAATAAATTGTCAAGAGGATAATTGAGGATTTGAAGGAGATTTGATAAGATATAAATTTCAAAGAAGAGATTTGAAGAGAAGATTGAGACCAATGAATTCAAGATTAAATTCAAATTCAAAAAGATTTGGTCAAAGATTTGCTGAGGATTTTTAACGCTGGCTTTGCCACGGATTTTGCACCAGGATGGAGATTGAATCTCAATTTGACCTCAACTACAAAGTTGTAGATCTATCTCTTATCTTTAATTGGAGATTTGAATCACCTCAATCCGATATCTGTAGCCGAAGTTATCGTGATTTTACAAACTGCTGTGCTGAAAGTGCGGGAATTACTTCCACTTTTAGGCAATCCTCTACAAATAGAAATCCTCTGTCCACAACTTGATACTCAGCCTCCACTTTTATCTTCAGCACTTTTCTCTTTTATTTTATTGCACTTTAGGTTTATGTTAGTAGTGCTTAGTTATTAGTTATTCAAGGATTGTTTGAGCGCTCGCATTGACAACGCAAGCTCCCAATTATTTGCGAATTCCTTCCGTTATTGTTTTCAGGTTTTGTTCTTTCAATTCTCCATTATTTTCTACTTTCTTATCATTTTTATTTATTATGAGTTTTTATCCTTCACTCATGGAGGAGTAGTTTCTTAATATCTTACATGCGATAACTCTAGATTAGGATTAATTCGAGGTCTTATGCTTAATGTTTATTCATGATTTGTTCCGCCTATGATTAATAATATAGCGATTACATGTTATTGGTTAGGGTTAATTCTAGGTTGATAGATCTTGACGATTGTAGGATTTATTGATTTAGGATTTGGGAACTTTTTGGGAAATAATTAGATTTAATTAGGTTGTGCAATTGGGACATAATTGATATGGGTTTTAAATGCTAAGATCTTAGTTTTAATTCCTGCATTAATAAATGCTTAGGGGATTGACGATCGTAGTCTCTTAGATGAATTGCGTATTAGTTAGAGATTTCAACTAATAAACAACATCTCCCTTATGAATAATTAATTAGGAACCAATGACAATTAATCCTTGATCTAGAAACACCGTATGCAGGATATTGCCTTTTTTATCATTGTTAACTTACTTTTATTTTGCTTTCTTTTTATTTATATTTATCATTCCAACCCCCTTTTTAAATTGTAATTTTAATTGGTTCTAATTACTTCCTTGAGAAACGACCTATGTTAGCCCGTTTACTACGTTTTTGGGGTTGATTTAGTTTTATAAATTATTATTTGATTGCTCACTGAAATTAACGATGTTTTGGTGTGCGTCAAATTTGGCGCCGTTGCTGGGGAAGCAATTTAGCCAATTTTTTTTCTTTTCTTTTCTTTTTTTCATTTAATTTTTTGTTAATTCTTTATTTTCTTGCTTTTGTTCTTTCTTTTTTTTAAAAAAAATTCTTTTTTTTCATTTTCGTTTTTTTCCCAAAAAAAAAATTATATTTTCCTTTTTCTTTTTTTCCTATCTAAAAAAAAATTTCTTTTTTTTTCCCTCTTTTTCATTTTCATTTTTTTCTATCCAAAAAAAAAAATTTCCTTTTCTTTTCCTTTTTTTTCTTTCCTATCCAAAAAAAATATCAATTTTTGTTTTCGTTTAATTTTGTCCCTCAAATGTGCTATCATGTACTTTAACAATTTTTCTAGTTCGCAGTGGTCTAGTGTTCCTTGTTTTTCTGGTAATGGAGTGGATTTTGACAGTTTTCAGCAAAGGTACCACCGAAGGATGGGGGAATTGGAGAGGCTACATAGGGACACCATTTGGAGGGTATTACATACCTTGCCGTACAATGTCGCCGAGTTGTCTGAACAACAATGGGAAGACCACTTGAGCCGTTGTGGGGTGATGACTTCACCATTCTACCCCTACTATCCTTATCCCGAGCCTTACTTTCTTCCCCCTATCCTACCGAAACACATCAACCGCCACCACACGAACCTCAACCATACCCACATGACTCATACCCACCATATCCTTATTCACCAGAGCCCACATATTGCCAACCCTCACTAGAACCCTCATACCAACCTCCCCATTGCCAATAACAAACTCAAAACCCTTCCTGAGAGGTGCTGGCGATGTGGCTAGAGGAGATAATGCAGGAGATGAAGGAGGTGCGTGCTGATTTGCAAGAGTTGAGAGAAACCATGGCTACATCTAGTGGGCACGAGGAGAACAGCTGCCCGGATAATGAGGTTGTGTGTGAAACCCCACCATCTAACATCATTGATGATGGTGGGTCTTCAGAGGTTTTGGTAGAAGAGTCACCCCAACCAGTCATTCTTGATGATAAATCTGATACAGAGGTGGTGTTTGAGGAGCCACAACCGGAGGAAGAAGCACGTATCACTTGTGTTATTCCTGGTGTGGTAGAGGTGTCGGTTGGACCTGCCGTTCTGTCTAAATTCCCCCCGTTCATTCCATTACTCCTATCATCCCCTCTCCTAGCCTATCAATTACCACCACTCGAGCTGCACCTTGAGACACATGGCCCTCTCCTTGGACCATGTGAGTATGCTCAATTGGAAACTGATGGCCAATTGCGAGCCTTATGTGAAGGGCTTGGAGATTTTCTTCCTGCTACTAGGGGAATGTTAGACCATGTGCAGGGACAGTTCAAGGAGCCTCCTAATGGGAACCTTCATCCACCCCCACTTGGAGTGATTACTTGCTGGATAAGCAAGCCAAGGCGAAGCCTTAAAGCTTCACGGCATCAATGGAAGATCTTAATGCTGGGCTCCCAAAAGAAACGTGGTTTCCAGGGCCATGACATGACTCATATGGTATGGGATCCGTGGTGGAGGCTACCGCAACAAACTTTGGTGGATGTTTCTGGACCAGTTCAAACATGATCCTCCATGAGACGACCACCATCCGTCCAACTTAAGGACATTAAACAAAAGTGCTGGGTGGGAGACAACCCACCGTTTGTGAGTTTCTCTTTCCTTTTCTCTTATTTATTTGTTTTACTTTTTTTTTCTGCCCTATGGGAAAGTTTTATTTGTTTAAAATAGTGGTTTTAACTGTGCAATAATTGTGGAAATTCATGAATAAGGGATAATTTAGACTAGTTGATGATTGATTTGTGCAATGTGAAATGTTGTGTTTGATTATTTACGGCATTATGTTTGATCGAGCATTTTATAGATCCTGGCATGTCTCAATTAATTGGATGATATTACCCGGTAAGATTTGAGCCTTTTATAGGATGGCAACACTACAT
>QANU01068236.1:39087-60025 GCA_003254905.1 Nissolia schottii | reverse complement strand
AAAAATGTACGAGCTCATTGAGGAAATTAGAGAAAGCTATGGCCTCCCATCTTTCATAAGTTCAAGCATTACCTATAACTTGTATATGCTTTCTTGAAGCATTATACACAATTTCATGAGGGAGAAATTCTTGTGATCTTGAAGGAAGAAAAAAGTGGCACTCTCTTCAAATTCACCGTTTACCATTGAAGAGAGTGCCACTTTCTTAAGCCTTACTATGAATCGAAGAGAGTGCCACTTGTTTCTTTCTTTGAGATCACCTAAACATTTCTCCCTGATGAAATTGTATATAAGGCTTCAAGTAAGTATATAAGCTACAGGTAATGTCAAAACTTACCAAAAAATGGGAGGTAAGAGCTTTTTGATTTCCTCAATGAGCTAATGCAATTTTATATCAGGCAAATGAAGCTACATGAGCACAAGGTTAATCTCTTTCTTCTCAATGTCTTACTGAATTTAGAAGAATTAGATATGGGTCAAGGCAAGGGCAAGCCCACTAAAAAATTGTGGAACACATTTCTTGTTCATAATGTTGGAGATCACATTATAAGTGGTTGGCCTAGCACCCCTTGGCCTTAGCCCGCTTGGACTAGGACAAACAAAGGCAGCACATCAACAAAGCCCACAGGGCTATGTTTAGCTCCCAAGTGGTCCTTTTAAAAAGGTCAATTTTTTTTTTCTTTTTATAGGTGGACTAGGACTGACCCACAAGTTCCATTGGCAGGCCCACAAAAAAAAAAAATTCAATTTCTTTAAACCTTTAAAATGGGCTAACCTTTGGTTCAACCCACAACTAATTCTTTAAAATTTAACCAGATGGTGAGAAGAATGAGACCAACCTTGTACTCATGGAACTTCATTTACCCAATATAAAAATGTACAAGCTCATTGAGGAAATTAGAGAAAGCTATGGCCTCCCATCTTTCATAAGTTCGAGCATTACCTATAACTTGTATATGCTTTCTTGAAGCATTATACACAATTTCATGAGGGAGAAATTCTTGTGATCTTGAAGGAAGAAAAAAGTGGCACTCTCTTCAAATTCACCGTTCACCATTGAAGAGAGTGCCACTTTCTTAAGCCTTACTATGAATCGAAGAGAGTGCCACTTGTTTCTTTCTTTGAGATCACCTAAACATTTCTCCTTGATGAAATTGTATACAAGGCTTCAAGTAAGTATATAAGCTATAGGTAATGTCAAAACTTACAAAAAATGGGAGGTAAGAGCTTTCTGATTTCCTCAATGAGCTAATGCAATTTTATATCAGGCAAATGAAGTTACATGAGCACAAGGTTAATCCCATTCTTCTCAATGTGTTATTGAATTTAAAAGAATTAGATATGGGTCAAGGCAAGGGCAAGCCCACTAAAAAATTGATTTTTTTGAAGAATCTATGATCAGTTCCACTTCCATTTTATTCAGGAAATCACTTTGCTAATGAAGATTGAATGGTGACTCAATTGATCATTAATGCATAAACTATTTAGCCAATTGTGGAACACATTTCTTGTTCATACCGTTGGGATTGTTACAATGACAAATTCTGTCGCATCAGTGTCACGAAAGAGCTCACGCACTTTTATCATCCTCTCTCTAAGTTTCTCCAATTTGTCTGCCTGCACCATCAATATAAACAAATGTCAAGCAAATCAAGATGAAACTAAATGCAACACTAACCCCATGGCATCAATCTTACAGCATCTTGTCGAGTTTCTTCTTGCCCAAACACGGATTTAATTGCTGAGGTAGCAGAAGCTATCTTTTGTCTTAGCTGCAGCAGATAATTGGTGTCAATGAATCACTCAGAAATAACAAGTGTTAAAATACAACTTAAAATGGTATTTTTTTTTTTAAAACAAGGTAAAATACCCTTCTTTTTTTTTGAGTTTAGAATGTTTCACTTCTAAAAAAAGTGGATGAAGGTGTGGTTTTTAGTAAAAGCACTTTGTAAATGTAAAATAAATCTCTTAAAAAGCTATACTTAAAATGTATAACTAGAATAAGTACATTTTTAGAGCCAATCCAAACGGGCCCATATATAAGTTTCCCCTATTAGCAGCCTTACCTTCAGTATCTTCCCTATGGATGCATCCAAGAAATCAGGCAAGGACAGCAATCGTAATGTATGACCCTGATCAGCAAAATGCATAAATTCTATCAGATTATGTCAACAAACCAACGAGATGTGAATTATATAGCCATTAGCTCTTTGCTCACCGTTGGTGCTGTATCAAATACTATTCGAGTAAATGTGCTATATTCTTGTGATTCGAGAAATTGTATCACCTGGCAAGACGTTTTTAATTGTTAGGAGTGCACAAAAGGGGCTTTACAGCATCACTAATTAGCAATGAAATAAATAATCATAGCACCTAAAAAGTACATGCCTTGGAAATTGCAATAGCTTCATCCAATCCAGGAGGAGGTGTATCTAGTAACTCTCCCAATTTTAGCTCTCCCAACTTGTGAAACCAAAAGATGCAACAACCAGTATTAGAGAAGCAGGCTTATAATGAAGCAGATTCATTTATCTCTCAACTTGTCAAATACTGTAACAAGTTATACATAACCAAAAAAATGTTGATCTAAAATCCTAATAAAGCTTTACCTGCTCTACAATCATTCCAAGACCCATACCGTCCATGAAGTCTTTGACTCCGCTTCCACCGTTTTTCTGAGATGCATTTCGAAACTCTTCCCTAGCTTTCTCAGGGTTTATCTGTAAAGGAAGTAATGAACTACACATTTAAGTAAAGAAATATAAAATGCATTCACTCAAATTTTCACAAAAATACTAATCATATCATCAAATAAATTTATTCAACAGCACTGGCAGCTTACTTCAAGAGCAAAAAGTGGATAATCAGGTCCTTCCACCGGCACCAATGTCCCGCCTGTCAGATCCTATAGAATAAATTGACAAAACTTGTGTTACACAACACACACACCACCAGATCTTGAAGCAGCAAGCAAATAAGCATCATCATCATTAGAACAAGAAGGCGTGTAATACTAACCTGAGCAAAAGAATCACTCAAAGAATGCGCCGGATCGGTGGAAACCACAAGAGTGGGGTGTCCATTATTGGCAAACTTAACGGCAAGCGAAGCAGCGCAACTCGTCTTCCCTACTCCCCCTTTCCCACCAAGCATGTAGTACTTCCTCTGAGTGCCAGAAGCCATGTCATCAAACCCTGATACAGCTTCTGTAGGAGCAGCCACTGATCTCACTGAAAACAAAAGGTTACAGCCATAAGGGTCTCACAAGCAGCACAAATTGGACAACACCAATTTCTAGTAACCAATTACGTTCTCTTCATTTCCCCTCAAACACCCCAAAATCTACACATTTTAATTAGATGAACAAAGTATCAATTTAAGGGCACCCAACAAAAAAAGAATAATTCATTCAATCAAATACACAAACAGCAGCAAGTGAAAATTCCAACAGTATTAAAACACATGAACCAGAACCGATAACTAAATCGCAGAATATCAAAATAAAAATTGCATCTTGAAACAAACAAACAAAACAAAATTGATTAGCAAAAAGGCAGAAAAAAAAAAACCTTTGAATGACTTTGTAGGGGGTCTTCCGGGAGCTGAGAACGAAGGAAAGGCGAAGCCTTTGGGGAGAATATGGAGAGAAGGTGAGGTGGGTGTGAAGGAGGAGACGCCCTTTGTAGCCATGGAATTGGTTGTGTGAAGAAGGGAAGATGAGATAGCAGAGTGAGAAGCCATGACTCGTTGGATAGCTATCAATGGCATGATTCAATTAGCCACACTTTGGGGTTTTTGGTTTTGGTTTAGGACAAGGGATTTTGTATCTCCCCTCTCTCTCTCTCTCTCTCTCTTACTTACACCGCCACAAGGTGTTCATTTTTTCTAGTGAAGGTTTGCATATCTAGAGGTTTTTTTTTTTTTTTGGCAAAGGGAAACAAGAAAGAAAAGTACATCTAGAGAGTCTTAGGGTTAGAACTTTTATAGTGCATTTCACTCAACAAGAGGCGAAATAATTTTCGAGAGTGAGCCAATAGTATTGTTGCTCATACGTCAATTTCCTTTTTAAAGAGTAAGTTAGCCAATAGGATATTGCTTAAGCGTCATTTTTTTTGTTAGTCTTTGTTAAAAGTAGTGATGAGTCTCGGGTTCGATGCTTGGTCACCATCTATTTAGAATCCTTGGGTTAATAATCCATTTCACCAAACGAGAGACAAGGTAATTTATGAGAGTTAACCAATAGTATTGTTGCTCATACGTCAATTTCCTTTTTAAAGAATGAGTTAGCCAATAGGATGTTGCTCAAACGTCATTTCACTTGTTAGTCATTGTTTAAAGTAGTGGCGAGTTTCAGGTTCAATCCTCGATCATCCATCTATTTGGAACCCTTGGGTTAATAATCCATTTCGCCAAACAAGAGACGAGTTAATTTATGAGAGTTAGCCAATAATATTGTTGCTCATACGTCAATTTCCTTTTTAAAGAATGAGCTAGCCAATAGGATGTTGCTTAAGCGTCATTTCACTTGCTAGTCATTGTTTAAAGTAGTGGCGAGTCTCGGGTTCGATACTCGGTCATCCATTTATTTGGAACCCTTGGGTTAATAATCCTTTTCACCAAACAAGAGACGAAGTAATTTAAGAGAGTTAGCCAATAAAGTTGTTTCTCAAATGTCATTTTCCTAATTAAATGATAAGTTAGCCAATAAGATGTTGCTCAAGCGTCATTTTCTTTATTAGTCATTGGTTAAAAGATTTACGAGTCTCGAGTTCGATCTTCATTCATCCATCTATTTGGAACCCTTAGGTTTATAATTCTTTTCACTCAACAAGAGGTGAGTCAAATTTACAAGAGTTAACCAATAAGATTGTTGCTTAAATGTCATATTCCTTATTAGAAGATAAGTTAACCAATAAGACGATGTTTAAGTTTCATATTCCTTATTAGTCATTGTTTAAAGGATTGATAGGTCTCGAGTTTGATCTGTGTCCATCCATCTATTAAGAAACCTTGGGTTTATAATCCATTATACCCAACAAAAGGTGAGTCAGCATACAAGAGTTAGTCAAACAAGATTATTTCTCAAATGCCATTGCCCTTACCAGTCATTGTGCTAGCCAATGAGATGTTGCTTGAATGACATCCTCTTTATTAGTCATTGTGTTAGTCAATAAAATGTTGTTCAAACACCATCTCTTTTTTCAGTGATTATGTGTTACAAATAGTTACTATTATTGCAAAAAAAAATAAAAATAAAATTGGAGTCAACATATTATGATACTCTCTCTGTTTCACATTAATTGTTCAAAATTAAACACTACATAAACCAAGATAAAAATAAACATTTTGATAAATACATAAAATAGTATGAATTGACAAAATTATTTTTATATTAAAAATAATTTTTTATTTTTAATATAATTATTACTATCTTTACATCCACTGTACTAATAAATGTTTCACTATAATTAGCTTCCTAAATTTTCAGTTGTTCGCAAATTCTGGCTGTAATATTTTGGGTCCAAATGTAGTCTTTCAATGTTTCTTCAAAATGTACGTTTAGCATTATTCTTTTACTAACATTAAAGACAATTCAATTTTGTAGGAAGATTATCTTTGCTTGGAGACATGGAATCGTTTCTAACATTGTATGTTGTTGCAAAGAACATAATGTCTTCACTTTTCATGGAATCGTTGTCAATAATCAAGCACATGAATGTGCATCATTGTAAAAGGAAGGGAAAAAGTGAAAAATGCTCGTTAATCAGAAACAGTCCTTTACTTACTTCTAATAGCGTGTTTTAATTTCTATTAAAAAGGTCCATAATAAGGATTTTCAACCTTCTTGTTTAGTCTGGCACATTCCCATCCCTTGAGTTTGGCTTCTTTCCCCCTTTTTGTCCACTATAAGGATAACAAAAGTTTAGGTGTGGCAATGAGGAGAGGAAGGAGAGGAAGACAAACACCATGGAATTCCAGACAACAAGTGGGTAGAGCACACTCAATCTTTGTGGATATTCTGCACGAGTCTTGTTATACGTACACCAAAAAATATACACCATGCAGACACCTTATACTTATATACATAAAATTTGTGTTTTAATGCTTATAATGTTTGTACACTTAATTAAGTATAATTGAGAATATGAGTATCATCTATAAATTTATAATGTTTGTGCACTCATGAGAATAAAATTTGTGCATTATTAATGGTGTATGTATGGGTGTATAAAATTGGATATACATGTAGCATTTTTTATTCTACGTATATAGTTTCATGACAAGGAAAAACCAAGGAGATAGAGCTTGATGTGCATTGTGTCTATATACGGGGCACACACGAACATGAAGGTAATATGTTGATCAAGTGCCTGAGGTGTGGCTTGTATCGTGGGATATACACATGGGAAAGAATCATGTGAAAGTATATATTGTCGTACGAAGTGAAATGGATTAATATCTACAGAAATTTTACATGAACAATAGTTTTGGACAAAATTCATGAACAACGTACTTTTAATGTAGAAAATACTCGAATACACTTAACAATGAATCCACTACACAACCAAGAAAAGTAAATACTCTGTCACTTTTCATACATTATCTCTTTTCAACCTCTTGTCTCCCCACTCATGTGTGCACTTCCCACTCTTCCCATTTCTCCGGCGTAACCCCCACAAACGCAATTCAATCCTCTCCTTCTTCACATTCTTCCATTTCTCTCTAAAACTCCTCACTTTCTTTCTCAAATTCCTTACTTTCTGATCACTTTTTGTTGCTTTCTCTCTCAAACCCCTTCGTTAGACGAAATGGTAGAAGAAAGAGCATCGGAGGTCGTAGATCTCTCTCTTCCAAGTATCTCTAGGTATTCTTCTTCATTCCAAGTACTAGGTTTTAAGTTGAGAACCACATGCATGTGGTTTAAGGTTGAAAAGTTTGCATCTTTATGCTTTAAGGTTTAGGAATGTATAGGGTTTCTTGGCTTCTCTGCTTAAAATTGTTGGTGGCTATATGCGTTTAATTGATTCTTTTATGTATAGGGTTAATCGCATGTGGCTTTATTTGAAAAGTATGCATCTTTATCCTTTTTTGATTTTTTTTTATGGGTTAATTGATTTAGTAACCTGATATTTTAAATGTGTGGTCATGTTAGTTTCTTTGTCTGATATTGTTAGGTTTTTTGTTCCAAAAAGTTGATGTGTGTTGTGTTTAGTGTCAATGTTGGTTTCTTTGTTGTTTTCATGCTATATTATTAGTTTTATGATGTTGGTTTTCTTGGTTTATAATGTTAGATTTCTCTATTATTTTTATGTTGGATTTTATGTTTTAAAAGGTTGGTGGGTGTCTTGTCTAGTACTAAAGTTGGTTTCTTTGTTTTATGATACTGATTTTTCTAAACTTTTCATGTTGGTTTCTCTATTATTTTCTTGTTTATTTCTTTGCTTTATCATGTTGGTTTCTTTGTTTGATGATATTGGTTTCTCAGTTATTTTTATGTTGGTTTCTTTATTATTTTCATGATGGTTTCTTAGTTATTTCCATGCCGGTTTCTCTATTTCATAGATAACATGGCTCCACCAACGGGGGTTGGTCCAAGTGGAAAGCGACTTGGTATTGCTTAAGCAATGTCCCAAGTTCGAGACCTTGTGTACGCAATTATCCCCGCTGGGCGACTCACCCGCCATAGCTAGGTGCGCGACCTGGGTCGACAGGCCAAGCCTTGGATACCGGATAGGCAACCTAAGAAAAAATAAATAACATGGCTTCCAAAAAATCTTCAGTAACACCAAAGCAAACAAGTGTGGTAAATGATTGTTTTTAATGTAGTTATTTTATGTTGTCTTATGGTTAATGAAATTGAATTTTATAATTAAATTATTGTGTTGTGTTGTCCACAGAATACACTCTGAGATATGCATCAGAAAACATTAATTGATTCCCTTTTGAATGACTTGAATGAACTTAAAGACTTCATTATCAAAAGTGTAGAAGCGCATGATGAGGAAAAGTTTGTCAGAGGCAAAAGAACCCATGGGAAAGGAAAACAAATGTCAACTTCATTTACTGAATAAATCTTAAAGGAAGCATTGACAATGTACATATGAAATTTGTATATGGTCTCTACCTTTTTTTATCTTGTGTACATATCTTAGTGATATATGTTAGTTTTTTTTAGTTAACCTGTTAGTTTCTTCAAAGACAAAGTGTTGGGTTCTTTTTATGTAAATAAAAATATTAGTTGCTTTTACCTATATAATTATTCAGTGTTTGATTTCTTGTTCGTATGTGTTGGTTTCCTTTAAGTAACTTGTTGGTTTCTTTTTTATTAACGTGTTGGTTTCTTGACAATAGACCTGTTGATTTCTTTACAAAGTGCGCATTGTTGTCCACATAATACTCAAAATTACTCATAACATTACATAAGCTTGAAATATTTTTCAAGCAATTCAAACATTACATCACATAACCCTTCTCCTCCTTAAACATCCCATAACCTCTAATTCTCTAAAACTCCTAAAACATTGCATAACATATCAACATGCCAAGTGCCACACAAAGTAGTGCAAAATTCGTTAACTCCAAACAAAGAGACATATCTCCCCCTTACTTTGCTGATAAATTGTTTTTTTTTTCTCAAGCTTCAACAATCTTCTTCTCATTTCTTCATCCACAAAAGATGTAACAACTTCGGATTTCATAATGATCTCATTTTCTTCCTTTGTCTCATCAATCCATCAAAAATAGTCATACATTTTCTTGCTACCAATACTATAAATAACATAAATGTTTGATAATATAAGAACACCGATATACAAGTAATCTCCAACCAATTATTTAAGTTTATTTGTAAATAAAAACAAAACTTATTTTTCAATTTGAACACCTTCAAAATTTTCTCCCAAAATGTTTTGCCTTTGACCCAATATAGTCAACATCAACAGTTTATCTTCACATTCACAGAACCTAGTTTGTGTGGATGATTCTGAATCAGAGCCGTGATTTGTCATAATTCACAAATAAGTATATTAACCTACACATGACAAGGATATGTTAGGGACTTATGTTTTGAACCAGCTCAAGTAAAACAAACTATTAACAATTCATGCCAAATCAGAATTTCAAACAAAAACAACAACAATGTATAGTGCATATCCCAGCAGTGTCTCACTATTGTCTCGATTGCTTGAATCACGCTCTCCATAACAAAGATTTTGTGTCCTGGTCCTAGCATTATCAAACAACGAGACCAACAAAATAATAAACCAATATACCAACAACCTACCACAAAGAAACCAATACGTTAACACAGAGAAACCAACAAGTTAACATAGAGAAACCAACACGCTAAAACAATGACAAATAAACAAAAACAAATCAACATCTTACATCAAATGCACCATCATCTTAGAATAAAGAAACCAACATCTTATAAAACAAGATATCATCATCTTAGTACACAAAATTAACATCATAAAACAAATAAACCAACATCATAAAATAGAGAAAGTCAGGATGACAACTTCTTATAACAAAGAAATCAACAACTTAACACAGAAAAACCACCACATTAATACTGAGAATTAAACCAACACTATTGACCCACTGAAAACAATATCTTAAAACTAACAAACTAACACGGTAAAACAAAGAAACCAAACCCTAATGCATACAAACCAAAATACTATAATAGAAAAACCCTTATAATTAAGACGAACCTATTTACGAAACAAAAACAAAGAATGATGGAGGAGCTGACAAAGGAGCCCCTTCATTCACGGTGGAGGAGCTAATGAAGGGCTAGAAAGGGAAGCGTTCATGGTGGGAAATTGTGACTGTGACAGTGAGAGAGAGAGTTGATGAAGTGAAGATGCAAGTGAAGTAGAAGAGAGATAAGAATGTTTTTTTTATTTACTCATGGGCTCCACACTTTACATTTACAATACAATTATTTGGTTTTATTCCTCATCTCCAATACATTGTCTATCTATTTTATTCAAAAGAGTTGTTCACGTAGCATTTCTGAAATATCTATGCATGGAGTTATGTAAGTGGGTCATGATGGAATGAGGTTATGCAATGAAGTGTCAACGTGAGAAGTGTGATAGTGATAAATAAAAAAAAGTACAACAATCATAGCAGGGGACTTTGTCTGAAGACCGAAACAATTGTGTGAAGATTACAAGAGGAAGCTTATCACTGGTTTGAAGTGCCAAGATTTGACTGTTGTGTGCCACGGAGCAACAATTGACTGTTGCTAACTGTTGCCTGCACATGAAGGGAATGGCATCAGCCATTGTGGGATGTCAAGAAGTTGCATGGAGTTGAAATTAGATCTATTTCAAGGTCGTTGAACTATGTTTTGTGGTTTAGTTGGTTGCCCTAGAGCTAAGCAGGTTGTTGTTTCCTCTTAATTTAGGAGGGTTATGTACCCTTTTGTCCTTTTTAAAAATCAATGATATTTTTTGCTGGGTTTTTTTTTTAATTTTTTTTAATGAGGTTTTACCTACCATGTTGTGCTAATTTGTTAGGTGATTTGGGGTTCTCTATAATGGTAAATCTTGCGCTCTATTTAAAGTTCAGAGCAATAAAATTGTCCCTACTTATCGAAAAAAAAAGTTATGACAATTTTACTCCCATCTACAAATACTCGTGGGTAATATGTGTGACGAAGGCAAAGACAGAAGTGGGGTGACTTCCCCTGTATCCATGGGTACTCGATATATACAATGTCTAAATTAATTTTGATTATTTAATTCAATTTTTTATAACCTTAACTAAAATTATAAGAAAATTAATAAAGATAAATTAATTTTAATTGAGATGTGGTCATAAGGTTTGAGTGTTAGATTTATAAATTTAAATCAACCTATACCTAACCTAACAAAAACTTAGTTTTTGATGTTTATTAGACGTTGTTGACTAACAATGTATTCTATTAATGTCAATATCATTTTTTTGAAATTTATAGATTGGTATTATAGCTAGTATATTTATTTCTTTTGGTGTTTATATATTACATCTTAAGTCTATAGATCTTTATTCAAAAAAGAAATTTTTTGTCATAAATAAACATTTTCATAATTTTTTTAAAATTTCATAAAGTAATGAATACCTATGGATATATGTATCCATATATCTCTGGGAGAAACTATAAACGGGTATCCATATGGATATGAGGACGAATTTTAATTCACAGGACGGGTGCCCCACCCTGCCCATTGTCATTCCTAATTAAGTTGGCAAAAGAATACGCCAAACTCATTGCTAATAATTACAAAAATCACTAAAACAATTGTAACGAGATATGATATAAAATTATTAAAATTGTCTTCTCCCATCCGCTTAAGCTTTTGGTAGAAATGGTAACTTGAGATAATATCAGAATCATTATAAGCAAAAGATCAAGGGTTCGATACCTTCATGACTCCCATTGGAAAAAAAAAAAGTATCCACGCTGCAAGCCAAACAGGCTTCTGTAAAAGGACGTGTAAAGAAATATAATATAAAACCATTAAGATTGTCTTATCAAAGCCAAAAGAACTCTAGCATGAAGGGATGTGTAAAGAGATATAATATAAAACCATTAAAATTCTCTTCATAGTTCTTGAGAATAATCGGTAAATTACACTAACTTCTCCTTAAGTTTAGTGCAATTACATAGGCATTTTGCTCTATTTTGGTAAATTATGCTCGCCTCCCCTGGGCTAAGCTTGAAACTATAAGGGGCATAATTTAAAAAAAAAAAAAACACACACACATTAATAACAAATTTCATCTAACTTTTGTATTATTAGTATTATTAACGGAAGTTAGCGTTCATATGGGGAGTATAGTTTAACAAAATGTGGTCCTCTCTTGTGCATAAGAAAAGTGTAGATAATAGTTTTGGAGTCTTTTAAACTTAAAAAAGAAGGGCATAAAAAATATATTAATAACAAAAGATGTCCAATTATATTACTATTAGTGAAATTTAGTGTTCATATCAGAGAGTGTAATTTGTAAAATTAGAGGGAGTATTAATATAATTTTATTAAACCTAAAAAAAAATCAATGTAATTTACTCTAAAATATTGATGTTAATCCTAATATAATAGATGCCTAAAATGTCAAAATGTGAGAACATATGGACAAAAACAGTTCTTCATCAAAGAGAATTAAAACATTCACAGTTACATATTCACTACAAATATTTGTGATTTAGCAAAGATAGTAGGATGAACCTCAAAGTGACAAGCAGCTTTGACCTCATCAAAAGATGATTTTAAATATACTTATCAAAAAAATAAAAAATAAAAAAGAGAGAGAGATGAGTTTAAATATCAGTAATTTTTACTGAGAAACTGCATAACCCTTTAATTGGTCATAGGTACAGTTTAGATGAACTGAACTTGTGAGAATATCTCAATATATGTGGCTTCTTAATTATTACAATCATGATGGACAGAGATTGACAAAGAGTATAAGCTAACAATAACTTTGAGTATCAGCTCTATCTTTCTCACTTCAAACTAAACAATTTGACAAGAATTTAAGCAAGCCACTATCATATGCAGTGGAGATAACAAAGTACAGCTCCATACTTGTACTTTCCACCGTTGTAGAATCTGATCCGGGGATGCTAGAAAGTTGAAGATGATATAATGATGCAGTAAAATTAGGGCCAAGTGGGCCATGACTAGCCTGTAAGCCTGCCACGACAGGGAGTACATAACTGGGAGAGATTAATATTAGTTATGAAATATGTTCTATGAAGGCTAGGGCAATTTGCGATGTAAGATCAGAAAAGATAAAACATTAACCGATTAAGATATAAGAGAAGTGATTGTAACAAACAAGGACCAAGAAGGCAAATTATTCAATAACAGAGGGAAAGAGAGTCTCCAAAGTGCAAAAGTGAAAGATCAAGAACTTCATGATAGACAAAGAAGAAAAATCTTGTTTTGTTTCCTTGTATGTCATGTCATGTCATGAGCTTCATGAGCATGAACTTCTAAGAGGCTTATGGTGATTAAGATTTTTCTCCTCATTTGTCTTTGTCATATAAAGTTCACTCTCTTTCTCATTTTCACTTTGGAGACTTTCTTTGTTTTTGTTATTGAATGATTAACATGCTTGATCCTTATTTGCTACAATCTACTCTCTTATATCTTCATCGGCTAATCTTTTATCTTTTCTCTTGCATTGAAAAATGGCAAGACTTGATACATCAGATTTCATAATTGGCTTCATTACAGTTTGCTCCCTTGCAAAGTGTTCTGGACATTGAAAATTGATCATTATCAGCAATCATAACTACGACACATATTATTGGTTATTAATTGACCTTGCAATGAGAAATTCTTCGATATTTGTAGAACAAGAAAAAGAGTTGTGCTATATTCAATTCACAGTTTAATACATAAGCTATCATATTAGAAAAATGTAATGAATGTGAGAAACGATAATAATATACAAAGTAAAAGTGTTGAGTTCTGAATTGAAGAGAGTGTGTTTGTTTCTTTCCTTTGAGATCACCTAAAATTTTCTCTTTTAAGGCTCAGCATATAAGCCATAGGTACTGTGATAAAAGGCAAGTGAATCTCCTCAAGCACAAAGGTTAATCGCATTCTTCTCAATATATTAAGGAATATAAAAGAGTGAGGTGTGGGCCAAGGCAAAGATTTTACTGGGGTCTGCCAATGGACCATCTGGGCCCAGCCCAACTCGCCCTAAAAAAATAAAAAACTCATTTTCTCATGAAAGGGTTGGCCTACGGGCTATCCCTGGCCAACTTGGCCCTATGGGCTTTTGTGATCTGCAGGCTAATACCATGCTTTTCATACTACAAATCTTACACTCAGAAAGCGAAGAAGGGATAATCAGGTCCTTTCCACCGGCACCTAGCGTGTAGTACATCCCGTGAGTGACAGAAGCCATGTCATCAAACCGACAAACCCTGCCTGATACAGCTTCTGTGGGAGCAGCCACGAATCTCACCGAAAACAAAATCTGACAGCCATAAAAATGTGTTACTAACTACTATTCATTAAGTGTCACCCAAGCAGCACAAATTGCCAAGCACCAATTTGTTACACAAGTCCGGATAATATCGAGTAGGAATGCCGGGTACAGGATACGAAATTTTTTGAAAAATAGGGAAATGGGTGTGCTAAATATATATTTATATACAATTTAATAAATTAAATATAAAAAAATTACAAGATAACTAATATATACATTCTTTTAAACCAAAAAAAAAAAATAGCAAAAGAAAAGAGGAAGCTTGTCTAAAATAAGGTCATATTGTCAAAGAGAATGTCATGTTGGAGACAAAGGCGTAGAGATTGAAGGAGGATTTAAGGTATTATGTTTTTTTATTAAGGTTTGATTAGTAAGTTAAACTTAAAAGAAAATAATCAAAACAACGTAATTTTTATCTTGTATATCCAACCATACCCTTACCTGATATGTATCATACGGATACTTCTCCAAAATTTGGAGTACCCATGCAACATAACTTTATTTTCATTTCCCCTAAAACACCCCCAAAATCTACACACATTTAACTAGATGAATTAAAATACAAGGTATCAATTTATGGGTACAAAAAAAAAAAACCAGAATAACAATAAAGTTGTACACTCCTTCAATCGAATGCACCAACAGCAGCAAGTGGAAAATTCCAACAACATAAAACAAATGAACCAGAACAGATAATTGGATCACAAAAGCTCAAATTAAAAAAAAAGTATCTATAAACAAAAAATTGATGAGCAAAAGTGAAAAACCTTGGAATGACTTTGTGGGGGGTCTTCTAGAAGCAGGGAACAAAGAAAGGTGAAGCCTTTGGGAAGAAGTTGTAGCGAAGGTAGGGTGGGTACCAAAAAGGAGACACCCGTTATGGCTATGGAATTTGGTTGTGTGAATAAGAGCAGATGAGATAGCCGTCAATGACATGCTTCAGTTAGCCGAGAAATTCTTTTGTCACCCCACGAAGGAAATTAATCTATTGATTTGCTTGATAAAAGAGAAAGTAATAGATTAATTTACTCCACAAAGGACATATTCCTCGAGATAGCCACACTTTGGGATTTTGGTTTAGCACAAAGGATTTTGTTTCTTCTCTCTTTCACTTACACTCATGAGATTTTTTTTTCCCTAGTGAAGGTTGCATATCTAGAGTGTGAGGGATAGAACCTTTACAGTCCATTTCACCTTACAACAGAAGAGGCAATTCACGAGAGTTAGCCAATAAGATTGTTGCTCAAACACCATTTTCTTTATTTAAAGATGAGCTAGCCAATAAGACGTTGCACAAATATCATTTTCTTTATTAGTCATTATTTAAAGGATTGATGAATCGTGGATTCAATCCCTGTTTGTCCACCTATTTGAAACTCATGGATTAATAATCCATTTCACCACAAAAGATGAGTCAATTTACAAGAGTTTAACTAATAAGATTGTTGCTCAAACGTCATTTTCTATTTTAAAAGATGAGTTAGCCAATAAGACGTTACTCGAGCATCATTTTCCTTATTAATCTTTGGTTAAAGGATTGATGAGTCTCGGGTTCGATCCTCATTCATCCATCTAGTTAAAACCTGTGGACTAATAATCCATTTCACCCACCAAGAGGTGTGTTAATTTACACGAGTTAGACGATAAAATTGATTCTCAAACATCATCTCCCTTATTAGTCATTGTGTTGGCCAATAAGAAGTTGCTCAAATGTCATCTTCCTTAATAGTTATTGTGTTTAAAGAATTAACAGGTTTCAGGTTTGATCCATGTCCGTCCACCTATTTTCTCTCCGTCATTGGACTCAATAGGGCTGATGAATTATTTTACAATAGTCAATCAATAAAAGTTGCTCAAATGATATTTTCCTTATTGGTCATTGTGGTAGCCGATAAGATGTTGGTACCGGAGTTATAAAAACAATATAACGCAACTAAAATACAGAAAATAGGAATTGACGCACAATATTTTACGTGAAACCCCCTTTCCCCAAATGTTGTGGTAAAAACTATAGGCAAGATCAAGAAGTTTTTCATTATGTGAAAGATAAGAAATTATAACCTCTATAAGTACAAGGAAAGAACAATAATGCTCTCTTGTTTTAGGAGAATACTCACAAAAGACACTGCATTTTTCTCTCTTGGTTGAACGGCTCCATTTCTCTGGTTGGATGACCTTTCTTATGGAGTTTGCATCTCTATTTATAGGAGTTCCAAGCCTTGGTGAATTTAGGGCATCTCCTAATATTCACACACCTTTAATTGTTTTCAACTTCCTCAGGTGAACTTGTTAAAAATGAGAGAAAATTTGTCTTCCCATGCTTCACTCATTCAATGTAATTTTCTTCGAATGCTTGGCTATTGAATGATATTATTTCATTCAAAATTGGCTTTACTAATGCCACATAATTTCCCAATCTCCTACTTAAAGTCACGTCTCTTACGTCTATAAAACCTTTCTCATCTTGTTAGTTTCGTGCCGCTTACGTCTCTTATAGGCCCTTGGAGGATTTGCACCATTTGAACTTGTCAGTGTTGCTTGACTTGGTCATGACATTTGCCAATTTATCTTTCGTGTGAATCTTTTGTATATCCATACTCCCTTCCTCTACTACTTCTCAAACAAAGTGATATTGAACACCTATGTGCAATGTGCAAGGCACTCTAACTACCACAAATACATGGTGATATTTTATTGCTTGTGCCCGATTTCCTTGTTGGAATAATTATTTTGTGGACATGCATAAATTAGTAATTTATCCAAATTAACTTAGTTGCCAGAATAATGTGTACATATGTTTGGACTAGCTGATGATAGGTGGGCTAGGTCCATCATTACCTAATGTATGGAAGAGTCCCTTCGCCTACCCTGTGTCAGTTTTTATTCTCCCTATTAAGAATAAATAAATACTCTCTCCTGCCCTTTGGAGTCTGACACAGAGCATAGGGGAGAAACTCTTCCTCTTCTCCCTGTTTCTCTTCTCTCATCAGGATTCAACCCACAGCAAAAGGATGACTTCTATTCCTTCGATTCCAGGTTCCAAATTCTCTTCTCAATCTCTCACAGAATTGTTCATATTTCATATGCTATAATTGGACAAAACATATTATAATTCTTTCAATGGTATCAGAGCTTAGTTTGATTCTGATTATGGCTGTGAAATTAAAATTGATATTTTTCTGTATATATGTACATAGAAAAGGTTCAATTTCATTTGGGTTAAAAACTTATGAATCCTAAATTATGAATTTGGGAATTGGGAATTTGCTGAACCCTAAATGGTTGAATTTGGGAATTTCCAATCATCTCTCCTACTGTGCTGTGTCACTGCGGTCCTCACGGTCGACATGCCCAAACCCTCCACCTTCGCGTGCCGGTCCTTCGATGACCTCCTCGACGGCGCTGGTGCAGCCACCGTTCTCTCTATATGCACGCCGTCCCTGAATCGAAACGAAGAGGGTTAGCGCAGGGATGAATGTTGTTGTCGCGATGGGTTATGGCATTGGCAGCGTTTTGGTTGTTGGTGGTGCCACCGTCGTAGACGTGTGCTACGTTATGCGCTGCGGTTGCTTATGGGTTGCTCAGCCACCGCAGTTTGCGCCGCAATAGCCTCTGCAAGTTGTGCCGTCGTGAGTTGCCACCGTCGTGGTTGCTGGTGCTCGTGCTTGTGTTGCTGCGAATTGTTTCGTGCAGCGAAGGCGCCTAGGCCTGCTGCCACGATTTGTGAAAGGTCCGTGGTGGTGTGGTGCGTTTTCGCGCAGCGGAAGCGTGGTGCGAAGGTGCCGCTTGCTGCCGCGATTGCCGCCGCGATTTGGGTTGATGCCGTGATTTGCACCGCGACTTGGTGCCGCGATTTGGGTAGATGAGGAACTCCTTTGTTGTTGCTATTCTTGTTTTCCTTTTTTGTCTGTGTGTTTGGTAGGAAATTGAATCGTTGCTTATCCTTTTTCCTGTTGTTACATAATTTCCAATTTCATTATCTTCAACTGCTTTTTTGCTTTAATGTGCATCTTGTTAGTCTTTATCATTTCTTTAATTCTTTTATGAGCTTAGTTTTAACCATGTCTATGGTGCAAATTTTGCACCCACAGAAATTAGCTCCCGCCATTGGATCTTAGAGGTAAATTTTGAGAATTGAGTGGTGACCCTTGGATGATGATCTAAGTCCTTATGCTTAATTATTTACCTGAAAAAAAAAGACTATAGATTGTGTGCCCTAACAAAAGCCCTCAATAATTGATTATTGATCCCTTTTGAATTCTCATGTATATATATATATGTGTGTGTGTATGTAAAGACTACTACTAGTTTCAATTACTATGAGTGTATAGTGTTTACACTTGAGATTAACAAAGCCACATAGCTGATGGCTTTTCACGCAGTGTGTAGATGGCGAATTGATATATTGTTTAAAAACTAAATCATTTACTGTTGTCTGTTGTCTTAGTGTCTATATATATAAGTATGATGGGCATAACATGTTTGGTTATCAACCAATGTATGTTAATGTTTATATAAAAAGCTTAGCATGAATAAATGGGCTGAGCCCAATTCGGTTTGCGGTTTTTTGTTTTTGCTTTTATTTTGGGCTGTTGTTCCATTATTTTTTTTAATTGCTGATCTTTGACATTTTGATGAGGATTTGGGCCATTATTGGCATTATGTGGCTGCTGTTATTATCATTATTGCTTGGGTCATTATAGGTATTATATGGCTTACGTTATTATCAATTGTTTTTGGGCTCAAAAATTTGTTTGAACCCGTATTGGGCCTTTTCTTTGTGAAATGGGCTGTTTTTTTTTTATTTTGGACAAAACCTGTTTTTGTCTCTAAAGGCTGAATGGATCATTTTGTTTGCATTATAATTTTTTTGTTTGATGGGCCTATTTCTTCTGGATAATTTTGTTAACAATTCGGATTGGGCCAATATGTGCCATGAAATTCTGATTTGATGAAGGATTATTTTTGCTGGCATGGAATGGATACAGGTTTATTGTTTGGGCAATTATTGTTGCCTTGATTTGGTTAAGGTTAGCTGTATGGACCTTTAATGCCATGATATGGGCTGTTGTCTTTAATTTTTATTTTTATTTTTATTTTCTATTGCTTGGGCCATTTTTAAGGGATTGGGCTTACTTTATTTTGGTTTGCTGTTTGAGCATTTATGGGCCCGTTTTCAAACAAAGTTTTATTTGAAATCAGATTGGACCTAAACCTTTTGGTGGAACGGATTCAGAATTAATATGGGACTCTCTTTGTAAAATATATGGATTCCGTTCATTATACTATGTATGAATGTACGCATACATGAATCTAATGTTACTAATACTTTGGCATGAGATTATCATAATATATGTGTTTATCTCAATCAATGTGTTTATTCAATTATTTGAATGTTATATGTACTTGTTGCACTTGACCTTGAGAATTATTATTGTTGATTACATTGTGCAATATTTCTTTGAGAAATTATGATATGGGTATATCTTGATAAATATTGTTGGATATTTTACATGGTTGAGAGCTCGCCTTCGCGGGACGGACTGTGGTAAAATATTTTTTGGAAAAGACTGTTGGATGTCTTACATAATTGTGAACTTGCCTTCGCAAGTCAGATTATGTTAGGACATCATTCTATTGTTGCATTAAGACTTATATTAATGAAAATCTTACCCTTCGGTTCGTTTTTGTTGATATAATTCTTGGTGAATGGTTAGTTATATCCCTAAAGTTTTCAGTATCCTCTCGATATTAGCTTTAAGGATATAATGTTATGGTTGAAAGCTCAACATTCTCTGTGGGAATAAAAATTTGATATTATTGTTTATATTGTTTGATTCGGTTTGAGAATTTGTGATTTTTGTTTGTCTCATGTTCCAAGTTCAAAAATAATATTTTGTTAAATTATGAGATATCTTATTATATTTTGAGTTGGAAAATATTTTGTTGAAATTTATGGCAATTTTGTTGTATCTCATAATTTGTCAATTCTCAAATATTATGATTTATGCAATTCAAGTGGGAGAATATTGAATTATTGTGTGAATTGCATAAATCGCTATTAAATTTTAGGTTAATTTCAGATTAATTTGACAATTGTGATAAAACACTATTTACAATAATTGTGAAATTATTTATGCTTCCGCTGCTTATAGTAAAATTCTGTTGTCGTCGAAGTGCTATTCTTTTTGGGTAAAATATTATTTTTCATGGAGGAATTATTTTAATTTTGACAATATCTCTATGCTTTGTTTGATCAGCCACATTGCGTTTTTAAGAAGCTTTGTTCACTAATTATCATTTATTAAATAATGTTGCGTGCTCCTTTTGGGCTGAGTGTTTACCCACTATAAATATTTATATTTTGTTATTGTGTTACATTGAGAATTATATTGAAATAATGCTTGTGAGAAGACTCTGCACATGCACTATAATATTGATATTTCCCAAAGGAATTACATTGCATGGAAGAGCTTCATTGAGAATTTTGTAGAAATGTGAAAATTTCATTGATTTTGTTTTCACTTTTGGTGAAATTTATCCTTGTTAAATAAGTTATTATTATTGGTGTTATTATTGTTTTTAATGGATTGCGACTATTGTTGGATTGTGTAAATAATGGACATACCCTTCGGTGTGACATTATTTGACATAATCATTGTGTGATAGAGAAAAATAATTTAATTATATTTTATATATACTGTAAGTAATTTTTCAGTATTAGTATTATTATTTTTCTCTATCAAGTGGGAGACTTGTATATTGTGATTCAGGACCCTTCGGCGGGATTACAATGATATAAGTGCTCTAGTTCAATTAATTGCCCAATTAATTGAACATGAGAAAATCATTAATACGTGTGCAGATATTATTTGGGTTTATGATTTTCTCTACCTTTTGATCTATCGTCGCTTTCAATTTTAGAACCTTAATTAAG
>QANU01068236.1:0-31062 GCA_003254905.1 Nissolia schottii | reverse complement strand
TTTTTTTTTTTTTTTTCTTTTTTCCTCTTTTACGATATTTAGATTCATGATTAAGGCAATTGCCTAATGTGGTAAACATGAAGTTCAAAGGGATCCCACCAAGCAAAGAATGCTTGACTGTATTGATTAGGTCTCGTTAAAATCTCTTTTAGGAAAATTCAATAAGACAAAATTTTAAGGTGGAAAAAAAATTACCCAACCAAGAGCAAGAAAAGGGAACCAAAACAAAAGGTGAATAGATATATGAGTATCAGTTATGCTACATATACACCCATATTCCATACACCATACATACACCTGTATTGGAATACTGTGGGCCACTCAAAATAACCGCCCCATCCACTCTCTCCCCCACTCTCAACAACGTACGCGTTTCACCCACGTTTTTTGCTTACACTACATTTCGTTTCCTCTTCCTTTCGTTCAACAAAAATAGGGATTCCAAAAACCGTTTGTTTTCTTCACTCTCTTCGCTCTCTTCCTTCACTTCGTCGTCTTCGTTCTCTGCGTTCTCAGACACCAAAGCCTTCATGCTTTGCTCTCCTCTCTGTTCGTGCGAGTTCATTGTGCTCTCTGCGCAAACTTCCTCCAAGAAAGCGACGGAAGAAGAAAGAAAGACCTCTGACACTGGTTAGGTTTTTGTTTCTCATTCGTTTTTCCTTTCGCGTTTCGTTAAATGCATTTCATTTAAACAGATATCTTCATTTTTCCAAGGAAGTCAGTGAGTTGGTTGCGTGATGCATGTATAATGTTTGTGCACTACGTGTGTTAAAGTTTGCGCATAGTGTGTGTGTTGCTTGCATCCCACGTTGTTTGTGTTCTCGCAACTGTTCTCTACGGTTTTTGCATTTGCGGTGTCATTAATGTTGGTATTAGGGTTTTGTTTGTCGATTTGGAATCTGTCTAGCTTTCTTCAACTTTTGTTCAAGTGCATTTCGTTTCAAAGAAGGATTCAACAACAGTCTCTATTCTTTGGAAAAAATTAGTGAGTATAATGTCTGCACATTTTGCCTATAATATTTGCACATTATGTACATAATATTTGCGCACTCTGTCTGTATGTTGCATTCCCCTTTGGAAAAAATTCTGATAACGTGTTAATGTTTGCACATTTTGCCTATAATGTTTGCACATTTTGCACATAATGGTTGCACACTCTTGCTTGTTTTGTTAAGTGCTTTGGACAAAATCCTAATAATGTGTTAAGGTTTGTTCATCTTTCACATAATGTTTGCACATCCCATCTTATAATGTTTGCATATCCCATCTTATAATGTTTGCACATCTCATCTTATTTATGTTAGCACACTTGCTTGTTTTGTTAAATGCTTTTGCTGATGTTGATTGTTCCTTGACATAGAAATGGCTCCTGGAAGACAATCAACCAGGAGCAAAGTCGTGGCCAAGAATGCCGTAGAAGAGGCCTTGGCATTGCCGAATATCCCGCATGACGACCACGAGAACAGAAGGGTAAAACACAGCAAGACTTTGTCCATCTAATCCATTTAATGTTGTGAAAACTGTATTGACACAATTTGTCATTTCTAAATTTGTGCAGTGCAAGATCGAGACGCCCTGCTCGACCAAGATGTTGGCAAAGCTCTGCACCTCGTTGACCCCCAAACAGCGGGAAGACGTTGTCTCAATGAGTTTCGGCACATTGCTTGACATAGAAGGTGGTCAAGTAGACCACCCTTTGATGTTGGCCTTGGCCAACTCCTACAACTTTAAGGGTCACTATCTTAACACTCCATTTGAGATGGTGGATGTTAAGACCGAGCTAATCGGCGCAACGCTGGGGCTTCCATACCACGGTAAATTATCCATATATATATATGTGTGTGTGTGTGTGTGTATATTATATATCTTCTAGTACAATCACACAACGGTGATTATGACCATGTTACCACAATTTTTGTGCAGGGTTACAATTACCAAGGTTGGCCAGAAGCATGCTGCGCTGCTTGCTCCATTTAGAAAGTAGACCATCAGCCAACTCATGTCGATGGTGCGGGAAAACCCCGTTGGGCCCACCTTCCGGTGAGCATTTTTAATGGCTACATTAAAATGCTTCTTGTGTCCAACCAGATGTCCAATATCAAGTCCGACATACCTCACGACGATCGTGGATGTAGACTATCCACATTGTTACAACTGGTGTCAGTACATCCACGAGTGCATCGTCGATGGTATCCAACAATACCGGAAAAATAAGCTGGAGACAATCAGCGGGTGCCTGTATGTGTTGGAGGTAATATGTGTGCCCTCCTTTTTATCTACTATTGTCTGTCCAACCTTTGTCCCCTAATCATAAAGTTTGAGCATATGTCATATAAAGTTTTCATATCGGTTACTATAAAGTTTGCGCACTTCGCTTCCATGCTGTAATGTATGTCACTAACACTCTCTCTTGCCTTTACAAGGTCCTGTACTTTCACATAAAAGAGTTTGGGCCATTCAACCTTCGCAACGATCCACTCCCACCGTGGATCAGGTATTGGACATACAGCCGGATGAAGGAGATGATAAAGGTGGAGAAGGGTAGTCGAATGGGTTAGTGTCTCACGCTAGACGTCTTCCAAAATCCAAATCAATGCTTTTTGTGTGCTATGTCTCGCGCTAAATGATGTCAGGTCTCGCACGAAATGTCTTCCAGAATCCCAATCCTTGTTTTCTGTTTACTTCAACTCGCGCGAGACACTTGATGCACCTTAGGTCTCGTGCGAAATGCTCCACTGACTCATAATTGGCTCATTTTCTTGCATTTCGGGACCTTAAACACTCAAACAAACGTCAAACGTACCAGAGATAAAAAGATAATTAAATCCTATTAAACATGCCTCAAATTCACTGGATCCTAAACTATTCTAACTAAAAAATTATATACAAAATAAACAAACATAACTCTTGTTGGAGAGTTATCAATATGGAATAAATTATTAATATAATTACAATTGAATTTAGTCGGCGGTAAACAGTTCAACACAAACCGTTCTTAGACCGCCATTACCGTCGGTTAAAACTGACGCTAATTACCGTCGGCTATGTAGATCCGACGGTAATAGGTTTCCATCGAGGCTATTACCATCAGTCCATTTTCTGACAGTATGTCTGATGAAAAGCAAAAATATTGACGGTAATCGAAAAAAATTCGACAATAACTCTGACGGTAATGAGCATTTTTTTTGTAGTGTACATTCATTGTACTTATGTCATGTAATAACTCATCCCATCAATTAATTATTTAAAATTATATCACATAACAATAAATTTAATTAAGAGAATCCATTTCACATTTTTCTTGTCTAATTTATAATTTCATGGTAACCTTCCTTAAAATCTAAAAATAATATTTAGAATTTTAAAAAATACAATAAAAAAAAAAGCTCCAGTCCCCAACTTCACTCAACCCATCCTCTCTTATATATAAGTTTGGTATTTATAATCGTGTTAACCATTTTTAACTAATTAGTCAAAAGGAAAAGCAATACAAGGTCTAACCGCCCATATGAACGAACCCTGACTTAAGATGGGCCAGCCTCACTAAATCTCTCATAAGAAAAATCAGTGGGACAATCCTGATAAAGACAAAAGAGTATCAATATTTCACTAAAAGGAAGAAAACAAAACAACCAAAAAAAGCTACTCCAACTAAAGTAGTTAAACAGCCACGAGCTAATAGCTTAAGTAACAACTTTTTTAATTGTGTGTTAAGGAATAAATTAAGGGAGTCGTATTTGACTCTTATTAAAAAACATATAATGAGTTTGACCTAAAAATATACCTTTGAAAGACAAAAAAAAAGAAAAAAGAAAAAAGAATGTATAGTGGCTAAGCACAACCCCAAATCCAATGGCAGCGCGCATGCAAAACTGTTCCGCACAAACAGCCCCAATAATTAGTTAGTTACGTATATATGTCGTTATGCTAGTTCATCACATTGCTTGGTTTGGTTCTCTGAGCTTCACGCCTTCTGTTCTATCTTCTTCAGTTTCTAGCCTTTTCTCTCTCTCCCTAGTTCACAAATCTTAACAATATCTGCACCAGATTGGACAACTGCATATATAACAGCTAGCAGACGGGTATTCCAAACCATTGCAAGTACAACAAACTAGCTAACACAATAAAGAGAGAGAGAGAGAGAGAGAGAGAGAGAGATGAAGCACCAATCTTTTTGCATAATTAATTATTATTCCAAAAATTAAAGAAAGATAAGAGGACATAAAACACTGAAATTAGCTAGTATATCTATTGTGTTGCTATTTAGTTAGGTTATGTATGTGGTATGCCTTCCATTATTCTGTGTCATACGTGATTGTGCAACTGTAGTTTTAGAGCTTTTGAAAAGGATTTAAATATGATGAAATGCGATATGAATTGAATTATTTTTAGGTGCAAGAGGACATTCAGTCGAAAAACACAATTCAGAGTCCACAATAATTTTGCTTTTCACTTTTTTCAATTGTTTTTTTCTTTGTAGGCATGTAATGAGTAAATGTTCAATTTGATGCTCTCGAATAACTGTTGGACCAATTTTGTCCTTAAAAAATGTTCTTGTTAGTTTCTATTGTTATCTTTAGAGGACAAAATGTAAATTTTGTCCAAAAGTATTTATGTAACTAAAATTAGTTAGTTAGTCTATGTTAGTAGTCTGTAACTTGTGAAGCAAGTTAATACAGCAAAGAATCAGTTAGTTCAGCTAGAAACAGTTAGTTGGTAGTTATTCTGGTAGCTTGTGTAGCAAGCTAACTGACTTGTATATATAAAGCACCTAGTGTGTTGTATGTAATTTTTTTACTAGCATATTGAATGAATACACATTCACTGATATAGCAATTTTAAGTTCTCTAGGTCAAGCATTCACTGAAGAATGATGTTCTGTTCTTGCTGCTGCATATGCATTCACTGAAGAATGTTGTTTTGCTTATCAGTTTCTATATGGTATCAGTTTAAGCAAGTTTCGATCCTTTGGTTTCATGGCACGCTTGCAAATTCTGCTCCCTAGAATTCTTGGAATTGCATTGCTACTTGATCTTGCTTTGAAAAATTCTTTGAGATTCCGCTTGGAGATGAATGGTTCATCTTGAAATTTCAGGTTATGATGTTGTTTCAGAATTCCTTTGATGATTTCCAATGTGATGATCCTGCAGTTGTGTCAATCATGCTTTACTTCCACTGTTAATCTATGATTGTGTGAATTATAATCAATGCACATTTTCTTTCCATTTTTTTACCACTCGCTTCATGATTTATCAATATGTTCTTTCTCTAATATCATCTTGATTCCTACATTACCTTGAATCAAGTTTCTTGTTTTCTTCAATGGTTGATATTAATCCTTTTGTTGATCCCTCACGTGATCCCCTTTTGCCCTATTACCTCCACCCTAGTGAAAATCCTAGTGCATGCAGCTCTTGTTACTCAAGTCTTGACTGAGAAGAACTATCACCTCTGGGCTAGGGCAATGAGGTTGCCATTGAAAGGGAAGAACAAATTTCAGTTTGTTGATGGTAGAATTTCACAACTTGATGAAGATGATCCTTTGTTCACTACGTGGGATCGTTACAACACGTTTTTTCTTGGATGGATTAGCAATTCCCTTTCCTCTGAAATCGTGTCCAGCATCATATGGATTGAGAATGCTGCAGATCTTTGGAAAGATCTTAAACGAAGATATCATCAAGGATACTTGTATCGCATTGCTAAACTTCAAGAATTAATTTTCTCCCTCCACCAAGGTGATTCTCCTATCACTGCTTACTACTCTCAATTGAAAACATATTGGGATGAATTAGAAAATTTCAGACCTATCCCAATGTGCTATTGCCCTGCTAGATGCACTAGTGGTCTTGGAATTATTAGAGAATATAGAGATCATGATTATGTGATTTGTTTCCTTAGAGGCTTGAATGATAATTATAGCAATGTTAGGTCACCAATAATGCTTATAGAACCTGTTCCTAACATTAACAAGGTCATATCTCTATTATTGCAACAAGAAAGGTAGTTTAACATGGAATATGATGATTCTAGAACACTAGTTGCTGTTGTTACTAGTGGAATTAAACAATCCATTGATTCTAGAGGGAGATCAAAATCTCAATCTCAATCTGGTTAGCCTCCTACAAGAGGCAAAAGTCCTTCCTATTATTCTAAGCATTGCAACGGTTGTGGAGGGACAAGACACTTGGAGCATGAATGCTTCAAGAAAATTGTCTATCCACCTCATATGCAAAGACAGCACAGGACTGTTGAAAGCTTTTTCGCAACTTTTTGCAATCTCGTTTATCTAATATATATCCTTCTTTACAGCTTTCAGATTCTCAAGGAATCCAATTGCAGTATAGTCGGGTATAGTCGTATCCACAGGGATTGATGTTTTAAAACAATCGTCTTTTGAATTGCGATACTTTAAGCTATAAGGGTTGATTAGGTTATTGAGTAAATTATCAAAGAAGTAGATTGAAAATAAATTGATAGTATAAAACAACAATAAAATTGAGTTAAGCTAGTGAAGAAAAGTGTTGGGAGTTGAATGGCAATATTACCTCAATGCAACCAATAACTTAGTTAATATGATCTATGAGTTCTTTGATTTTATCGCCACTAGTTCTTAACTTAATCATCTCTTTCAAGCATGTTAAGATTACTCGGTTTCCTTTATTATGTTGTCAATTTCTTGCACAAACTTAACAAAGTAACTCGACATTAATTTGAATGTTAAAACGACTAATTCTTCATTCCAGTTACAGAAACTAAGAACTAGATGAAGTGATCTAAGTCAGACTCAAATGATTGTAACTTTCGTTCACAATCTTTAAGCATGGAATCAAGCTTAGCATAGCAATATTGATCTTAACTTGGTTACAACTTAATTAGTATAACTTTCGTTCATACAAGTAAGTCTCAAATCAAGAATCAAAGCATTAAGCAAAAGCTAGCATTAAGTATAAGATCAATCATTAATATCATAAAACATCATAGATTCATATACATAAGTCAAGATGGATACATTTAAGAAATACAACACATCAAATCCCAACAATAAAAAAAGTTAGCTATCCATGGTTATGGATAGGTTACAAGCTTACAAGGATTTAGAGCAATGGTAGGTTGGAGAGGAGTGGTGGTTTGCTTCCACACTTCTACCACGATCTACAACCGTTGGTGATTTCTGCAGCACTTCCCCTAAGGGATTCTCTAAATCCTAACTTTCTTTCTAAACCTAACTTAAGGTAATATGGAAATGGAGTATGGAGGTCTGGAGGAAGTGGAGTGAATAGAGTTGGATGGGATAGGATGAATTGCCTTGAAGCTGCAGGGGTGCCCTCTATTTATAGGCCTCGGATTGGCACCACCGCTGAGCGAACAGGTACCATCGCCAGCGGTTTAATGATGACACCGCTAAGCAATAAAGGGTTATTGCTAAGCGGTTTGCAAGGTGGCTGCTAGTGGCTGATCTTCTGACAGATTCCCTGGCGGCAGTGACAACTGGTGGCGGCTGGCTTAGCTGGCCTCATAAATTGCGCGGCTGCAAGTGGCGCGGCAGGTACAATCGCTCAGCGGTTTTGACTTAATCGCTGAGCGATTTTTTTGAGGTCGCTGAGCGGTTTCTTCTGAAAAAACTTTGCTTCCTTATTTTGTTCATTGTAACAATTGCATGGTATTTCTTCCCTTTGCATTTCTTCTTGTTTCTCTGCAATAATTACCAAAATTAAGCCATTTTATCCCTGCCTATTCCATCTCACAAAATTTGTATAAACCAGGGAATATTTTAACAGTTTCGTATAAATTTACAACAGATAAGTGCCAATTATATTCTTAAAATTCATCACAATTTGGCACTTATCAACTCGTCCCAACTTAAGACTTTGTTTTCCCTCAAACAAAAGGTATTGGTTTCCATAGAGATGTTTTTCAAAAATAATATGATAACTGAACAATTTCATTTTAATCTCATGAAATTTTTGGTTTCCAAAAATGTGTCACCAATCAAGAAGCATGATGTTCACAAAAGGGTAATCTATAACAGATAAAATGTCGTTTTGTTCATGAATTCAATTGGCAATATAATCTACTATTTTTCAATCAAGGAAGTTGTCAAATAATCACTCAATCTGTAATAATGACAGATAAGGCAAGTGTTTCTCTCAAATATCGACCATTGAATCACAATAGATCAGATTTGTTACCTGTTTCATTTATTGTAACAATTGCATGATAGATCAAGGATCACTAAAGGTCTTTCAAGGGTTGTAACGTGGTTGGGCTTCAAAGAGAGTTTGGTTTTTCTGGATAAGAAATGTTTTCTAACCAAGAGAGCAGTAAAAACCAGATTTTTCTTTCTCAATTCGTACTCTTTTTATTCCCTTTGTAATACTTTTCCCTTATTTCTTCTTTTTGTCCTTTGTGCCTTTTCCTCTTAATTCATTATTCTTTTGAGCACAAGTACACGGTCAGCTTTGATATTGTTTTCTTTTCTCCCCCAACTTGAACTTCTATTTGTCTCCAAAAATTTTGCTCTCTCAGCTTTAGAAGATAAAGAAGTATCATTTTTCTTCTTGGGTAAGAATCAAAACAAAAAATTTTTTTTGCAGAAAAACTGTAGTGAAGACATGTACATGAAAAGAAGTTGGACGAGGTACATTTTATCTTTCTGTGGTTGCTTCAAAGTTTGAGTCAAATGGATGATCCTTCAGGTTGATTTGGTGCTTCAATTAAGGGGTTTTGTTATGGCATTATTCTTCTATTAAACTTTGTTTTTTCAATCAAATATAAGTTTGTGTTGTATATATGGTTTAAAGTTATACTTTTTCCCCACTATTTTACGTTGTTCTTGCATGCTAATTTTGTGAGTATAAATACAGACAATGGAGTTGTTGTATGGTCTTGGCCATTTTTTTAATGTAAATACAGATTTGCAATGGTGACAATTATTTGTATTTATAATTTTATACTTGCCGGTGGTTTGAAACCGCTCCTTTTTTTTCAAACTTTTAGCAGTGGTTTTAAACCGCCGCAAACTATTTGTCTTTAGCGACAGTTTAAAACTGTCGCAGTCTCTTTCACACTGTTTCCAACAGTTACCCCGCAATTTTCCAAATCAAAACCTACCAATGCTTTCAACTATGGCGGTTTCCAAACTGCCATGAATTGTAATTAGCGACATTACAACCTACAAATTAAACTATCGCAATATGCACAATTTCAAGTAAGTGTATTCAGAAACCTCAACTGGTAGTCTTCTAGGATTGGTTGGTTCTCAATGAAAAAGTCATTTGTAATGAGCATAAGTCCATAGAAAAATTACACATCAATCAAAAGCCATCTATCAAAATTAGAGAACCCAAGTATACCCTTATAAGATTTCCTTTTCAAGATAATTACCTCCTCAATGTGTGACTTATTACAATAACACATCTAGTGTTAGAATATTCTTTGTAGAGTTTAAATGTGAGTATTATCAGTACAAAATAATTTTAAACAAACATCCTATCTTATTTTAGTCAAAGAGAGTGGCAATTGAATGAGTTACATTGGGATGCAACCTTATAAAAGAGACATTATAGCTCTCTTACTCTCAAATAGCTAGCTTAGGTTAGCTCTCTTACTCTTAAATAGCTAGTTTTACTCACAATTCGGACATACTGAGATAGTACACAACTCTGACTTTGGGTTAAATCCAAGAGCTTTATAGTGGTGAATATGGTGGTGTTGAGCAATATCCTTGGCCGACGGGGGTAGTACCTGCAAAAGCCACTCTGATGCCCATGTCAATATGTAAGTGAATTATATATGAGATAGTAATGATCTGAGACGTACCTTGTGGAGTAGTAGGAGGCCCTTTTATGGTGTAAGTATGGATGCTTGTGATTCTGTAACGTTCATAAGCTTTATGAGGCTTTATATTGGATTTTGTAACGCTCATAATCCCTATGAAGACTTATGTTGGATTCCGCAGGGCGAGGGCGAGGATGAAAGACTTGGCTGAACGTCTAGTCATGTATATCAGGCATAAGTCCTTGTCAGATTTAGTCCGTAACATAAGCCTCCAAGTCTGACGTGTGATGTGAAGCTTCACATGTTGGGCTTCAGATTCATATTCATGTTTTTTAAATAAGTAACATGGTTTGAGTTTGAAATGATATTGGTTGTACACTCCGTATTCGAGATGGAATATGTTATGTTTTTCGAAGGGCACATCGAGCTTGTTGGCATCCCAGATAAGTCAAGTGTTTGCATATATCGAGCTTACTTTTGCGTCTAAGATAAGTCAAGGATTTCTCATTAGTATCCGACGAGCTTACTCTTGGGTCCAAGGTAAGTTGGGGATTTCTTATTTTGTATCCGTCGAGCTTACTCTTATGTCCAAGGTAAGTTAAGGATTTCTAATGGACTTAGACCATGAAAATTTCATGGGAGTTGTATAGGTCACACTGAGCTTATTGGCATCCCATATCAGTTAGGTATTAGTATCCGCCAAGCTTAATTTTGCCTCTAAGGTAAGTAGGGGGATTTCTTATTAGTATCCGTCAAGCTTACTCTTGCATCCAAGGTAACTCAGTGATTTCTAATGGACTCAGACCATGAAAATCTCATGGTAGTTGTATACCAAACTTATTAGTGTTTTAGATAAGTCGGTGGATTTTTCATATTGGTACAGACTCGGACCATGGAGATTTTCATGGGAGTATGATTTTTCATTTTATTTAGAGGACTTTGATGCTTTCATTGAACATGAAATCTTAGAGTTAACTACTTTGTTGATTCGCTTTATAGATCTTTCACCAACTCGGACCATGGATCCTTCATGGGAGTGTGATTGGTTAGTTTAAACTAAAAAATTAATCACCAATATATAAGATAGTCAACCTCAAATAATGAAAATAATGGATGAAATACTAGTCAAGTACCCATTGTCTATGTTTCAAGGTATATGGTGATAGTGCGATAAATTTGTACCTTGAGTTATACTCTTTGACTTGAGGCACTCAGTGATCGTGTTTGTCGTAAATCCATTTGGTTTGAATTCCATTTTTTTTTTGTAAGTTTGTCATGATCCACTTGAGGAAAACACCAAGCTTATTTTTGAACTAATGGATTAAGTTTGTAAAGAAGTAAATGATTTTCCGAATTGAGATGTTCTCTCAAAGGAGACTTTGATTGACATCTGATTTAAAGTGTTCCCTCAAGGAGTTTTCTATCAACTAGAAATGTCTTTCCATGAAGACTTTTGTTCATCATAAATCTTCGAGATGTTTCTCGAATGAGGGTACTCCGACTTGAGGTATTTCCTCAATGAGAGACTTTTGGGTGACATGTTCAAAAAATATCAAAACTCAAGCCGAGTTACTTGCCCTCAGGCGCATTTGTCAAAGTTGTAGTTTGATAGCCATATCATTGACAATCGAATTGAATTTTATAAAATCAAGTGCGAGCCAAGCATAAAGTGTCATTTATCATCACAATTTTTCATATTTTGTGTTTAATTTGTTTATTATGTCGAACCTCAAAACTTGGTTCCTTAGGGACTAGTAACAAAGTTATGCATATGCTTGTTTATTATGTCGGACCTCGGAACATGGTTCCTTAGGAACTAATAGCAAAGTTACGCATATACATAAGGAAATAATACCAACATAACAAGTAAACTAATTACATGCATTTATCAATCTCAATGAATATAAAAATGTCTATATTAATCAACACAGTGATAGATAAGTGATGACGTATCTCTTGAAGTTCTTGTGTAGATTTTGTTGTAACGTTTGCTCCAACTTGTTTTTTGTGTCATCTTCTAATCAACTTGTTATCCTCCCGATGAAATTTCATTAGAGCTTTAAGTCTAATAACCCAACCCGTTAGAGATGGTGGCAGTGATAGATTCAGAAAAGAAAGTTCTCAGACTTAAAGTTTTTCCTTAAGGAAAATTCTCTGACTTGAAGTGTTGTTTCAAGTAGAGGTGAGTGTTCCAGCATAATGAGATGTTCCTAAATATAGGTGTTCCAACTTAAGACTATGCCTTAAGGAAACCTTAGAATGTTTTCAAACTTGAGGTATTGCCTCAAGGAGAGGTAGGTGCTCCATCATGATTTTCTGACTTGAGGTGTTTTCTCAAGGAGGCTTTTTAGGTATTGCCTCAACGAGAGATAGGTGTTCCGAATTCAGGTTCTGACTTGATGTGTTTCCTCAAGGAGGCTTTTTAGGATTTTCCTCAAGGAGAAATGCTCAAACATGAGGTATTGCCTCAATGAGGTTTTTCAGGTTTTTCCTCAAGGAGGTCAGTGTTTTGACTTGAGGTTCTGAATGGAGGTATTTCCTCAATGTGGGTAGATACTATGACTTGAGGTATTTCCTTAAAGAGGCTTTTTAGGGTTTTCCTCAAGGAGAGGTTGGTGCTCTGACTTGAGGTATTTCCTCAATGTAGGTAGGTGGAGACTTGAGGAATTTCCTCAAGGAGGCTTTTCAGGTTTTTCCTCAAGGAGAGTTAGGTACTCTGACTTGAGATTCCAACTTGAGGTACTTCCTCAGGAAGGCTTTTCAAGTTTTTCTTCAAGGAGAAACGATCAGACTTAAGGTATTGCCTCAATATAGGTAGGTGTTTTGACTTGAGGTACTTCCTTATGGAAGCTTTTCAAGTTTTTCCTCAATGGGAGGTAGGTGCTTCAACTTGAGGTTCCAAGTTGAGGTACATCCTCAAGGAGGCTTCTTACATTTTTCCTCAAGGAGAGGTCGATGCTCCGAATTGAGGTTCTGACTTGAGGTATTTCCTCAATGCAAGCGCTCCAACTTAAGACTATTCATTAAGGGAACCTTATACGTGCACTAAGTATAATAATAAGCCTTTGTACCAAATTGAAAGGAACGAGTTTTAACTAATGAGTACTCATGCCTTATATGTGACTATCAATTTTAGTGGTAATCTATTGGTGAGTTCAAATCACACCCAAATAAATTGGCCAAATCAATGTAAAAATAAATCTCATTATTGCAAGGATAAATTAATGGCAGTTATATCTTAAATGAATGCATAAGATATTCCATACCTGATTTGCTCCAATTATGCCAGATTTGCTCCTATTATGCCTAATTATACCTTATTTTTTTTGCCTCTCCTTCTTTGTAGTGGGACCTATGTCATACTAGGGATCTTCATTTTCCCTCATGTAACACTATTGCTGCTTGAGGAATGCCTTTGTGGTGGCAGTGGCGGCATGCATCATCTGATGGGAATGAGCTTGATAATAATACAAACTCGTGACAAAAGGGTGACGACTTCAATGATGCCGTACTAGGTGATTTCTTTCTTCCTCTCGCAATGGATTTTTTCTCTCCGTGACTTAATTAGTGGCGCAAGCAACGTACCTGGTTTCTCAACCGTTGCGTAACTCATGTCCCCAAGGTGTTGCATCTCAGCCTTCAAGGGATGGTGGCCAATATTCCTCGGCGTTCTTCAAGATAGCGCTGCTGCTATCACTAGCATCAAAGGATTTGTGATGTGCATCGAAAGACTCGCTATGCGGGCTATCCACAATGAACGACCTTATTGCAATGGCGTGCTTGCAATAACTCGATGGTGGCACAACTCGGAATCAAGAACATCGTGCCTTATGTTGTTTTCCTTCGTGATGTTGACTCCATAGCATTTTAGAAGGTGGCTTGAATCATTGATAGCGGAGCCAAGCATGACAACGCAACTCGGCCCTTAGGCGTGCGTTTTTGCAATAGTGAAAGGTGATGATGCTTACGTCAATGAGGTCGTGATCTCTCTTTCGCAGTAGTGAGGAACTGCGTTAGTTGTTTGGGTTTTCTTATCTAGAACCTATGTGGGTCGTCTTCTTTTCTTAAGTTCTCTCTCTCTCTGATTTGCATTGTGGCTTACAGTAAAGGTTGCGAGATTTCCATAGTGGCTACAAGATGGACGAGAGAGGCTAGTACCTCTGATCTCAAATTGCTATTGTATTTTTATTGTTCTCTGAAAAATAGCATGGTTGTGATTACTGTTTCCATGGTGTTCACCATCTCGATTCAAGAATGAAACAATTTTAAGGAAGACAATTGTTATGTATAAAATCAATCGTTCTCACAGACGGCGCCAATGTTACACACAATTCGAACATATCAAGACAGAACACAATTCTGACCTTGAGTTAGATCCAAGAGCTTCATGGTGGTGAACACGGTGGTGTTGAGCAGTATCCTTGGCCGGCGAGGGGGGTACCTGGAAAAGCCACTTCGACGCCCAAGCCAATATGTGAGTGAATTATGAGGCGGTAATGATTTGAGAGTACCTTATGGAGTAGCAGGAGACCCCTTTATAGTGTAAGTATAGACACTTATGATTCTGTAACTTTCATAAGCTTTACGAGGCTTTATATTGGGTTCTGTAATGCTCATAATCCTTATGATGACTTATGTCGGATTCCACAACGTTCATAACGCTCGCAAGCCATTAAGCAGGACAATGATAAGAGACCTCATTGAATGTCTAGTCATGTATATCAGATCTAAGTCCTTGCCAAATTTAGTGCATAACAACTAGCTTTTAGGATGTAGATCTCGTAAGAACCTATGTTTGTTAAATTGTTTAAAAGTTATACATAGGAACCCATAGAAAAATCACTTGATTTTATATTTTAATTTTTCATATTATCGATGGTAAAGAACTACTCGTCTCACTCTTAAAATTAAGCTTTGTTAGTTCTTACTTGATATCCTACCACATCGCATGGGACAACATAAATGAATTATGGATTAATATTTTTCAACTGCACGTAAAATGATAAATAAGAATTTTATTTATTAATTATAAAAAGTATGAATTAAAAAATATTTAAAAACTATTAAGCTCCGTACAATAATTGAAGAAGATTATGGAGCAACGCTTAAGTTCAATTATGACTAATTGATTAGCTTTTTAACTCACGCAATGCACGAAGCGCGTGTGCTCAAGTATTATTATTTATAGTCAAGAAATAATAATTCAAGTAACATGTCTTTTGGTATCAATTCAAGGAGCTGTTTGTTCGACTCATTTAAAGGAGGAAAAATAAAGAACAACACATAAATTAATGATCTCTATGTCAAATGTTAAGATAGAGCAATGGATACATGACTGAATAGTTCGTGTGTTCGAACTTGTATGATAAAGTATATTGCTTAATTCGAATACTTAATTTCACTATCTTACTTGTTGGAATTTACAAGTTATTCCAATAAACTTAGGGTGATTAGTTTCGCGAAGCCGAGCAAATATTCTCGTTAAAAAAAATATTATTATTTATAACTAAGTGTTTTTTTTTTTTTTTTGGTTTTTACCCGTTTCTCACTTTTCTTAAGAAATTTTCACTAAACGCTTTAAAATAATACATCACCTCTCTAATATAATATTTTTTAATTTAAACTTTAGGATTCATTTCCACAAAGTAACACAACTACCAAATTTAACTATTATAATCTTTTCAAATTTAAATCTGGTACTATTATGGTGTATCGTCATTTGAAATTTAGAATTAATTAAAGAAAAAATTTAAGAGACATAATTTATCCACTTATAAATTAATTTATCAACTTCTATTAATAACATTTGACATTTTTCTTCATATTTTATTCCTAAAAATATCAATTATCATTCATGAAAGTTATTATGTTAATTTGTTCAATCTCTCACACATTACTTTAAACTGAATTGTTCTATTTGAGATATATAAGAAAGGAGTCATAATTTATCTTATGTAATTATTTAGAATCTATTAACACTCTTGTATCATGACGCACAAAAAAGAACATCATTGGCATTTGTCATATTATAAGTAATTTCTAGACTTATTATTTTTTATTAGGGTTAATTAAGTTTTTTGTCCCTGTAATTTGGGAAAGTTTGATTTTAATCCCTCTATGGAGATTTTAGTCCCTGTAAAATTTGGTAGTTTAATTTTGGTCCCTGTTCGTTTGAGACCTAACGGTGATGATGTATCAGTTAGCTCTGCGGATGTGGCGTGCCATATGGACTCGCCACGTGGCATAACCCGATTCACCTCCAATGGCCCATAAATCCGGTTCAACCCGTGACCCGACCCTATTTTTTTTTTAAAAAAAAAATTCCTAAATCCCTAAATCCCCAAATCCCTCTTCCAGGCTCCCTCCTCCTCTCCACCCAAAACACTACTCCCGCTCTCCGTCTCCATCGCCTACCCCATCGCACTTCCTTGCATTGTGGCCTTCCTTGTACTTCCTTGCCTTCTGTGGCTCGAATCAGAGGAAAGAGAAGGAAGAGTAAGGGGAAGCACGAGCTGTGCGTGTGTACCATGGTTTGGAACCAGGCCTCTGCACTGAGGGAGTGGGTTATGTACCACGCGTGGCTTGGGGTGGAGCGGTGGTTCATCTACGATAACAACAACGATGATGGCATTGAGAAGGTGGTTCGGGATCTTGACCTCCAAGGGTATAACGTTAGCAGGCAGGCATGGCCTTGGAGCAAGACTCTGGAGGCAGGGTTCTCTCACTATGCCTTGAGGGCCAGGGACGATTGCAATTGGGTGGCCGTCTTTGACATTGATGAGTTCTTCTATTTTTCCCAATCACCAGTTGCTGCTCGGCCAGGGCATTCCCTTGTGCTCGCTGCTCGTCAATTTCTCATCTTCGCCGGCCGTTGCGGAGATAAGGGCCGCTTGCCATAGCTTCGGCTCTTCCGGGTTGAGGTCGCAACCCAAACATGGGGTCATCGTAGGGTACACTTGCCGGCTGGAGAGCCATAGAAGGCAAGGAAGTGCAAGGAAGGCCACAATGCAAGGAAGTGCGACGGGGCAGGCGACAGAGACGAAGAGCGGGAGTAGTTTTTGGGTGGAGAGGAGGAAGGACCCTGGAAGAGGGATTTGGGGATTTAGGAATTATTTTTTTTTTTTAAAAAAAATCGGGTCGGGTCACGAGTTGAACCAGGTTATGGGCCATTGGAGGTGAACCGGGTTATGCCACGTTGCGAGTCCACGTGGCACGCTACGTCCGCGGAGCTAACTGACATGTCATCACCGTCAGGTCCCAAACGTTAACAGGGACCAAAATCAAACTACTAAATTTTACAGGGACTAAAATCTCCATAGAGGGACTAAAACCAAACTTTCCCAAATTATAGGGACAAAAAACTTAATTAACCCTTTTTATTAATAATTTTATCTTATCTTTATCTTTCATGTTACACAAGATTATTAAATTCATGAGTTTACTTACAACTTTTTTTCTTAATAGATTGGACAAGCTCAAATCATCCAATGGATGAAGAGTAAAGAACAAACAACAATAGCTACAAAAGGGGACAGTCTGCTCATGCCTCAAAATAAACGGAAAAAAATAGAGGCAACGAAGCATAAAATTACTATAGTTCTTAAATCATAAACTCAGTTCGTAAACTCGTAAGAGTTTATTTAATATAATAATAATTGTTATTTGTAATGAATTAATATAATGTACTAAATTTAAGATAAAGCAAAATATAAGTTAAAATTTCACTTTCAACATCATAATGAAGCAAAAACAAGACATAAAAGTACAAAAAAAAATTATAATCACATTAAAAATAAATATAAAAATTCATAATGTTATAAATTAGCGTAGCACATAAGATCTTTTTATGTAGAAGCCTTAATAAGAGTAATTTTTGTGAAATATTGTGTTTCAAAGTTTGAGATATTAAATTTTGACTAAAATAGTGAACACCTGAATTTATCCACGTTTATATGAGTTTACCTACATTTACCCGAGTTTATTTAGGTCTAAATTTTTAAATGAGTTAACTCAATTTTAAGACTTAAACTCATAAACTCGTAAAATTAAAAAAAAAAATAACTAAGAAGTTTAAGAATTAATTCTAGAATTTGACAACCATAATGTTACGTATACAATGTAATTAATGATAAATCTTTAAACAATTTCTTTGGACTTAAACCTAATGGAATATATGGTCGGATAACATAGGGTTAACCAAATATTCAGACAACAAATAAATATTTAAACGTTTTATATAGTAAAATCATAAAATTTAAGATGTGAGAAACTAAATTCAAGAAATATTTTATAATACTTAATTCAAATTTTTTATTAATATAAAAATAATGGCTAAATATATTTTTAGTCTCTTAAAAATTTTAAAATTTGTGTTTTACTTCAATTCAAGTGTTTTAATTTGTTAAAAATCGTTCATCGTAAAAAAAATTGTAAGGTTTTAATTATTATTGTCATATCAAGCCGTTAACTGTTGACATAGTAATTAACTTGGTTACGTGGTGAAGGTGAAAGAGAAGGGGAGGAGAGAAGTAAGTGAGGGCGCGTGGGTGAGGTCGTTCCACTAACACCAACGGGAGTGGCGACTCACAAAGCTATAGTGACGAAGAAGAAGAAGAAGAATAAAACAAGCGTATGCTGAGAGCAGCGTAAGAGTAAACAGAGAAAGCACTAGTTGGGTTAATTGTGTCATGTGCGTGACACGTGACCAAGTTTGACAGTTAATGGCTTAACATGATGACAATAACTAAAATTATGAGAAGTAAAATTTAACCTTGTTTCGCACGAAAAATTTCAAGTGCAATAATTGGTCGTCGAAAGCCAAAAATAATTGTTTTAAATGAGATAGACAATTATGACGCTCTGAGTAAAGAATTGGTAAATAATTTATATCATGCAAATAATGAAAAAGTGGAGACAAAGATTGTGAATTTTATTAACAAGAAATTTGTTGCAAATTATTACTTTAGTGACAAGATTACAATTGATAATAATAACTAAGTGACAAATCCTGATTACAAAGAAATTGAAATAAAGCAAAGAAATTAAAGTAAAAAGCTAAATCCGCCCTAGCAAAAGTTATCGTATCAAGTCATGAAAAAGCCTAGATAATCTTGTTTAACAGTTGTGCGCACTAGAATGGAGTGGGCCCTGAAGTTTCTCGTTCGATTTGCCGTCACTTTTGCTCAAAATTATTGACGCAACTTTGGAGGTTTGATGGCCTTCCTTTTTCTTTCTTCTTTCCTTATCCAGTGCTTGCCTTTCTTGTTTTTTCTTCCCAAGAGTATCAATCTAAAAATAACAAAAGCTAAAATGATGTTTGGTCACATATATATTATATAAAGTTTATGTGAGTGTGAAGTTCGTATAATGTGTACGACATTTGAAACATCTTGTAAATGACATGACGACATCCATTTGTGCTACAATTTTTCTAAAGATATTTTGTGTGGAATTAATTGCATCTGATTTATTTTAGTCTAATTACGAATTATAATTTTGATTGGATTCCTATTTTTTCTAGACTTATCCCTAGTTTAATTATGACCCGTTTGATGAACAAGTTGAAATTAAACGGATTCAAATATTCGATAATGGAATGAATAAAATTTGGTTTCTCCTTTAGCATTCATCTAATTATATAAGTATTAATATTTGTTATCGTGTCATCAAATGGTTGGTCAATAAATTAAAAAAATTAAGAAAAAATTAAAATAAGAATAATCTGTTATTCACTTAACAAATAACAATTCAAGTCAGAGTATCAATATTTCATATTATGAAGAAGGTATCAGAGTAATTCCAATAAAATTTATATGAAAAATAATTGAAATTAAAAAATATTTATAATATATATTTAAATATAAAATAGTTTATTAAAATATATACTGTGCTATGCATATAAAAATCACTTTAAATTTTAAAAAAAAAATTAACTTCAAAAGTCAGAAATTTAAAAATATTATATAATATCAGTTGAGTCATACCAATCCAAAACATATATAACTCCAACTAAATATAAAATATTACATCAATTTTTTAATAACTTAACCAAGCCTAATTAATTTTCAACCGTATCATCAAGTCGAGTTAGATGTGCACCAATAAAAATCAAGTCGAGTTAGGTCATCCACACCATTAAGTTTTACAGTCACGAAATCAACTTTTATTAGTATCCCAGTTTTTAGGCTCAAAATTGTAAAATCACCGCAAATTTTCATTTGTCAGATGCATTTAGATTGAAACTGGAAAAGTAAACCTTACGTTGAAAACTTACTTTTATTATCCCCATTTTTAAGGCTCAAAATCGTGAACACATGAGTTTACACCAATTTTATGTTAGTTCAAAAGATGAATTTAGATGAAAATTTCTCCATGCATCTACCCTTTTTTAATTTTAAGGCTCAAAATTAAACACTAGCTAGAGTAGGTTTCATTTGTCAGTGTTAAGAATAATAATATTATATTTAGATTGATTGTGATTTATTTTTGGCCGTTGAGTTTTGGCCGTTAGTTTTTAGTTTATAAATAAACTAACATTTTATTGTAAATTAATCTCTGATATATAGAATCATGTTATCTTTTAACAAAAATTAATTAAAAAAGTAAGTATTATTTTGGTATTATAAAAACATAAATTTTATCTATAAACAACGTAAAATTGTAACGGACAACAAGTGCAACGTGTCATTTTTTAATTATATAATAAATTAAATTGCTGACAAAATGAGACCATAGCTAGCTAGCTATATATAGCTTGTCGTAAATATAGTCCATCAATAATCCGTTGCCAATTCTTAAAATTTAATGTAATATTTTCTAAAAATTTAGACCATCAAGTAAATGTCATATGTCACAACAGATTTGAATGATCTAACATGCTGCTCTCAATCTCTAGTCTCTAGAATAAATAATACAAAAGCTTCATGCTGAAATTTAATTTGATTTAGACGAGCAACGAATCAAACATTACTCCTTGCAACTTTGTGATTATAGCAATTTTTTTATAGGCATAAACAATTAATTTGGGTCGTTGGATCACTAAACTATAAAAACAAATAATTGAATTGACTAAACGAATCACAGTAGCACTTTTTCTTTTACTAGGATACCTTATTTTATCGTAAACAGTTGAATTAACAATATTGTTGTGTTGCAGATTAAAAAAAATTAACACTACTGGCTGCTGACTCGATCTACAGCAAATTTTGTTATTTTTCATGATTTTGTAACTTAAACTAGAGATCTCCAAATTTCTTGGCTCATTTTCTAAACGTTGATTTGAGTATTCAATAAATTTACATTTTTCATAAAAGAAATTAACATGATTCATGACTAACAAGTTCTTATACTAAATTTGTTGTAGTAATTCATTTCCCATTTTCTTATTCTCTTCTCTGCTAATATAGATTTTGCAAGGGCTCTTAAATAAATGGAAAAAAGAATATAAGACATCTTGCAATTGGAGAGAATAACAATAATAATTTCTTTTAAATAAATTTTAAATTAGTTTGATACCGTTGATCTTAATCATTTATTTGGAGTGATCTTAGGTTAACAATAAAAATTAAATTCACGTCTTTTATAATATAATTTTTTTTATTAGTTGTGCAAACTATTACTACTATTATTATAATATTTTTAATTGTACATAAAATTAAAAAATATTTTATAAAGTAAGATGATGTGCTCATATAGCACAGGATATTATTTTCAGGGGTAAACACGTGATTCATGCACGATGACGGGCCTGGCAATCAGCTGTAGAAAGGAGAAAGCAACTAGACTGCGACGTCAAGTAGCCACATTGCCCCGCCACGTGATTCTACGCCAAAAGCATGGATGTCACAATCTCCATGAAATGTACCTCTCCATTGTACTCGTGGAGAATAAACGGTACATAATCGATTAAAATATACACTTGTGAATAAGTTATGGGGGAGTACATTTGAATTTTTCTTCTTTTCCCAACTGAATAATATTTAAAGGCAATGTCTTAAATGTACCAAATTAAATTGGTGTCTCATGCACTCTCTGCGCCGTAGACCGCTTAGCATTGTTACCTATAAGATCCTGTTAAAGATTCTATAACCTGTCAACCCAATATGGCCCACATTTATGAACGGCTTTTTTTAACGCATGTCATTAATAACCATTAATTTCTCCATTAATTCCTGTTAAAATTAAAAATAGGAGACCAAAAAATAAATAAATTAGGATTAAATATATTTTAATATATCATAAATTTTATATTTTATTCATAAATTTCTTTTATTCATAAATTTCTTTTGATAAAAATCATATTCATAAAAAAATTTATAAGATTTTAGTTATTGTCTTCGTATTAAATTATTAATTACTAACATAACAATTAACTTAATTATGTGTTACATTAAGTGATACACACCTGAGACATTAACCCAATCATCTTCATTTCAGGCTCAGTGCACCTAAATAAAGCGGCCCTCCATAAAGAACATGAAGATTTTTGTTTCTAGCATACTTAATTGCAACGATCATGTCTAATGGGGGCCTGTCTAATGTACCAAAACAGGGGAACTTTGAATTCTCCGAACTTCCACTACAACTATGCAAATTTCCTTTTACAACCACACCATATCTACATCAACACACTTAAATTTGTGTTGGGAAAAAAGACTTTGAAGTTGAATTTTCAAAATTTGAGGCCCAAATTTAATGGAAATAAACCCTAAACATGTCATCGCGGTCTTCGATGGTAAGTTCAGGACAGCAAACAAATCATCTTCATCGCCTTCTCCCACAATTTGTCTGTAAGGTTGTTGCAGGTTTTGCTCCGATTCCGATCGTAGTTACGACAAAACAACCATCATAACTCATAGCCAGGCGACGTCACTCATTCCCCACTTCAACAGCTTTGTCTCCTAGCCAGGCGACGTCACTCACTCCCTCACGTTCCATCACCAAGACGTCGTTCCACTAATTTTACTTTTACTTTTTATGATAACATTTTAAGCGCATATTTAAAAAACCATTAATCCATTATATCGCATAGTTACACAAATCGGTTACTCACAAACAAGTTCAGCCGTAGATGATATCTCAAAAACAAATAGATGGTTCTTTATAACAGAAGACTACCATACACCATAACATTCAGCCAAGATGCATCTCACACCAGTAAATGCCAGGTGCATTTAAGACAACGCCATATTTAAATGGTAAATTTGAGAAACATCCATCAATATAATAGCTCAAATAAACGAGGAAGTAAGGTACATGTTAGTAAGACACAATAACTCTGGTAGGGCTATATATGATGTGAGGAAAGACTTGTATTCCCAGGGGGTTGAGTTAGAGACCAAAATAACTTAAATTTAAACCATAAAAAAATTATTCTAAATAATCTTAGCCTATGGCGGGTGAGTCTGTCAGTGGGGATAACTGGGTTCACAAGATCTCGAACTCGGAACCTTGCTTAAGGTATACCAAGCGGCTTACCACTTGGACCAACCCCCGTTGGTGTAAATAATCAGATTAAAACTTCATATTTTATACAAAAATAATTTTATATCAATTTATAATTTTTTTTAAAATATTATGTACATTTAATTACCTATTTTATCCCTTAACTTTTATCAAACTGTTTATTATTGTCATTTTCTAATTTGCCAATGCTCCTCGCTATGCCCCAGCACCACCAGCCCACCACTACCAACACAATCAACTCTCGACACCACTATTTTCGCTCGTTACCACCGACTTTGCTCTCCCCACTACCCCACCTAAACATCCATTAACTTCCTCGAAGATTCAATTCGGAAGGTAGGAAAAAAAATAAAATTAGAAGAACTATTTTAAAGGAACAAGTTTATATTCACACAAAAAGGTATTGAGTTAAAAGTTTAGATCTGAAAGCTTTAATGGTTTCACAAAGAAACAAGATCACCAAAAACAAATAACAAAGGACCAAAGGCATAAGAAAACTGAGTCGACTCGCTCCGATCCAATTCATCACCCTTTCATCATGAACTGCTACTCTCATCTTTTGTCATAAAATTTCAGATCCGTTGACGGTCGTCTCGGTCGCCTCATTATGGAGTGACGAGGGGGGAAAGGACTGACCACAAAGGATGGTTCCAAAAGCAGCTGTCGGAGCCAGGGAAGGAAAGGAGGTGTTATGGACTAGGTCATGACAGGCCCAATGATCCAGACCCATTGCCTGTGGATCATGATGACCGGACTAAAGTTGCCCGTGGAGGAATTTAGACCTGACCCTGTTCCCTGCATTCAATACGTAACAGGTGTAACCGCATAATTAATACATAACGTACACAGGCAAAACGCGTCCCGCGATGACCTCCTCATAAAGTCACGTGGAAGCTCCTGTAACGGTAAGCTCTGATATTTAACTCCATAGGGGAACTTAGGTACGGCTCAAGTAATTCTTGGTTTACACATTCATATTGCTTTCCTACTGACTTGATTGTCGGAGTCTCTGCAAGTACAGACTCAGGCGCTCAATTCTGAAGATTCTACTTCCACGGAGGAGTTCTAGTATCCGAATTGTCTCAAAGGTAATAGTTTGAGACATTGGGGCCGTATGTGGGAAACATCATTTGCGGCATCCCACTCTCCTTTGGATCCTGAAACACCTCCTCTCAACCTATTGCCACCAATATGCCTCCAAAGAACACCCGAAATACTTACCGTCTTGCTACCTCTGCTAAGACCCGTGCATCGATATCCATGGGAGTCCCTGCACCAACTCAGATACCACTTCCCCCTCCACCTAATTCCGAAGCAAATTTGATTCCTACATTTCCCTCTTAATAAGCTCAGCCTAATAACTCTAGTTTGCCTCCTCCTCCTCCTCCTGATTTGGCGGATGTGGTAAGCACCCAAGCGGACTAGATTGCTCGCTCGAAAGCGGCATTACTGAAATTGACCCAGGCAGAAGAGGAACGAAATAAACAGAAGGAAATTCGTGCTGCTGCTGACAAAGCCAAGAAGGATGCCCAACAAAGGCAAAGGTGCATCCTTCAGGATTCTCAAGAAAGAGAACTCCACATTGATGGTCTTAACTGCAATGATGGTCAGAGTCAGACAATGATCAACAAGGAGCAAGAATCTACGTATAAAGTATATGCGGAACCGAACACTATGGATAAAAGACGAACGATACAGAAAAAGACAAAAGGGAAGGATAACCACCCTTCTCTGCAGATGATATTCTTAACACGTTACCTCCGTCAGGGTTTCGTCCACCAACGGATATGGAGCCTTGTGATGGAACGTCGGATCCTCAACATCATTTGGATGCTTTTGGCCATCGAATAATTCTGGATGGAGCCTCAAATGCCATACAATGCAAATATTTTCCGTTAACTTTGTGGAAAAGTGCATTGGTGTGGTTCAATTCACTTCCCCCAAAATGTATACAAGGCTTTGAAGATTTGGCAGAACGGTTTTTGGCCAACTTTACCACAAGAAGGACAAAACCTAAAATGGCAATAAGCCTCTTGGGTGTGATCCAGAAAGGAGATTAATCCCTAGGTCATTACCTGGACCGCTTCTATGAAGAGTGTGCTCAGGGTAGAAGAACTGCAACCACAAGCAATACTTATGGGGTTAACAAATAGCCTCAAAAAAGGAAGCCCTTTCGCAAAAAAATTATCCAAAAGACCTCTGCGGAGCTTGATCGAAATTCAGGAGCGAGTTGAGGAATATTTATATCAAGAAGAGGGCATGCAAGCTATAAAGAGTGACTCGGTCCGCGATGGTCCACGGACTGGCGGAGATCCAAGGAAAACTTATCAAACAGCGCGACAGGACCGACCAAGGAATGATGGCCCACGGATGATTAAGGAAGTACGATATACCAATTATGCTCCATTAAACGTATCTTTGACCCAGTTGTATAAAGAACTACAACACAGAGATGAGTTCCCAAAGCTAAAGCCAATCAGGTTACGGCCAGGAATGAACACAACCATGTACTGTGCGCACCATGATTCTTATGGTCATACCACGAAAGATTGTGTGGATTTGAAGGATGAAAATAAAACATGGGTCCGTGGAGGAAAACTGGAGAGATACGTCATTCAGGAGAGAAAAAGAAAGTATGAGGACAAGGAGCCAGAGCGAAGGCCATATCCCAGTGACAACAGATGAAAAGAACATTACGATGATACGAGACAGAAAAAACGAGACAACACAGATCATCAACACTATCGAAAGGGGGTTTGCAGGCGAAAGATCTACTAATTCATCAAGGAAAAGACATCTGCAAGAGGTGTTGTAGTTAGAGTGAGGAGGTGGGAACAAACTCCGCAGACAAAGGAGTCCCCCTGACAATATTACATCACCAGGGGTGATTTCCTGCACACGACCCCAATGCATGATGATCCCATGGTGATTTCAGCCACCTTGGTAAATGCAGAAGTAAGAAGAGTACTGGTGGATCAAGGAAGTTCTACAGACATCATATTCCGAAGCTGTTTTGATCAGTTAGGTTTGAAAAATTCTGATTTGGAGCATTATCCTGAGGATTTGTTGAGTTTCTCTGGGGAGACAGTTACTCCAGATGGATATGTATCGCTTTACCTGACCATCGGGCGACATCCTGCTGCAAGAACGAAAAAAGTAAAGTTTAAGAATAATTAAAGGCGAATATTACAAATTTCAGAGGAGTAACTCAATAACAATAAATGAAGATCCGCTAGACGAGTCCCAAAGCTTCAAAACTTCACAATTAGCATCAATATAATTGGCCAACCAATCAACTCATGAGTTGCCCTCCCAAAGAGTATGCTCCACGCTAACCTCCCAATCCTCCCTAAGAAAATGACGAATATCCTCAACAATACACACACACACACGTACTTATGATAAATATGCATCCCCTTCATCACATAATCCACTGCCAATTGAGAATCGGAGTGGCATAACAACTTGCGAATGTCAATAGAGCGAGTAAGAATGCCTTGTTTGAGCTCAATGAACAGGATTGACACATCCCCCAGCCAACCAGAAAAACCATGCACCCAACAATCATTGTTCCCTTGAAGCAGACCCCACATTCTTGCCGAAATAGAATTCCGATGAAGAATACCATCAAGTTTTAGCTTCGCAACACCAATCGGAGGAAATGACCACCTCACCAAATGAAGAGGGCACGCCACACCAACTGAAAACTCTTCCAAATGAAGAAATGTTGCTAAGAACATAATTAAAAGATAAATCATTTTCAAGAACACAAGAAACTGTGCTAAGATAAAAATGTTTCAGGAAACAAAGAAAATATATAAAAGAGAAAATAATATACTATTATTTCCTTATTTATTTTACCCAACAATTATTTTCTTTTCACTCGTCTAGACCAAAAAAAAAAATATCATTAATTATCATTTCCTCTCCTCTAATTTTCCTCTTTACGATAATAAATTCATCACTTTAATACAATATTACCATTGTTGGATTCCTCCCTATAAAAATAACAAGATCATTGACATGTGGACCCAAAAACAAAATCCATGACATCATTTTAAAAGCATCTCTAATATTGGTGATCTCATTTGAGGTTCCAATTTTGCTCCTACTAATTATAACAATTATCTCCATAAACAAATTTTGTTGCTACATAAAATTCCCTTCACATGATTTTTGCAGCCATGTAAAGCTACCATCGGTTGGACACAAATTAGGATTGAGTCCTCTTTTAGCGAGGCCCAATCCCCTGCCTTAGCCCACTTGGACTAGGGCCAAAAAGCCCACACATTACAAAAGCCCACACGGCCGTGTTTAAGCTCATAGGTAGCTTTTTTATTAAAAAAATCATTTATTTTTTATAGGTGGACTAGGACTGACCCACATAGCCAATCATTGACTCCCACTTAAAAAATAATTTATTTTTTCCCCTTTAAAATGGGTTAGCCCTTGCCTAGACCTACCTCTAATTCTTTGAAATTTAATATAAGATATTGAGAAGAATGAGATCAACCTAATAATCATGTAATTGCAATTACCCAATGTAAAAAAGTACGACCTCATAAAAGACATCAGATAAAGCTATGACCTCCCATTTTTCATTAGTTCTCGCATTACATATGACTTATATATGCTTACTTAAGTCTTAGATATAATTTCATGAGAGAAAAATTCTAATGCGATTTCAAAGGAGGAAAAAAGTGACATTCTGTTCAATTCACCATTCAACGTTAAGGAGGGTACCAATTTCTTAAGCCTTATTGTAAATTGAAAAGAGTGTCACTTTTTTCTTTCTTTGAGATCACCTAAGAATTTCTCTTTGATGAGATTGTATATAAGGCTCCAAGTATATAAGCTATAAGTAATGTGAAAACTTAAGAAAGTTGGGAAGTCAAAGCTTTCTCTAATTTCTTTCATGAGATCATACATTTTTACATCGGGTAAGTGCAGATCCACGAGTACAAGATTGATCTTGTTCTTAATATATCTTATTAAATTTAAAAGTGTTACATGTGGGTTGAGGCAAGGGCAAGCCTTGAATATGTGTCCTCGTATCTTGTCCCTCAACCAAACACTGCCTTGAATATGCAAGTGTCTCAATCTGAATGATGAGATATGGCATAATGTCATCAATTCCACGTTATACTAAAGCATCCTGTGTATCAATTCATCTTCTTCAGAGAAATGGAACCTTTGTTTCAGTGTGTTGCATATACATTGAAACTCTATATATCAATCAATTCATCTTCTGAAACTCTAGCTTTGTAAGTTGTGGAAGTCAGCGCCTCTTAAGGATTGACAGATCCTGATAAATGGGATGAGCTGCGTTAATGGTTCTCCACTAAACTGGAAATTTAAGTAAATTTAACATAATGATATATTATAATTGATATCAAAGAACAGAAGTATATACCAACCATTGCTTTTATAACTGTTTGGTAGTCATTTCCAAATAATGTCACCAATAAATTTGAGAGCTGGAACACCTCTTATCTCGACATCAACAAGCGGTGCCTGAATCATCATTAAGCTGGACAGCTCGGGATCGTTCTGGATCATGTCAAGAGCACGCGTTTGATCCTGAAAAGTTTGTTTACAATAAGTTTCCACCGTTAAAAGAAAAATGAAAAGCAAAGCAAGACAGATTTTTTTCCCCTTGGCTGGACAAGCTAAGCTATCAGTTATCTCACATATAGCAACCACCATATTCATTGAATTGCATTTCATTGTTCTGATTAAGACCCATTTCAAATTAAAAGGGCAAACAGTTAAATTACCTTTCTTTTCATTGCACAAAACTTGCAATCAGAAGCAGATGGTGGAAGAATCTGATTGACGATAAGTCTCTTTACAGGAACATTTTCCTTTTTCAAGGAAGCGCTCAGTCTAGACGACTCACTAACTGCCATCACCTTGGGGAGTAAACAAACAAACATAAATGATTACTAAAACAGTTCCAGTTAGAAGAATCTTATCGCAGTATGATCAGTTCCACTTCCATTTTATTCAGGAAATCACTTTGCTAATGAAGATTAAATCCATAAATTATAAAGATTAGCCGATTGTGGAACACATTTCTTGTTCATACCGATGGAGATCACATTATTAGTGTTGTCAAATGGGTTGGCCTAGCACCCCTTGGCCTTAGCCCGCTTGGACTAGGACAAACAAAGGCTGCACATCAACAAAGCCCACAGGGCCATGTTTAGCTCACAAGTGGCCCTTTTACAAAAGTTATCTTTTTTTTTTCCCTTTTTATAGGTGGACTAGGACGGGCCCACAAGTTCCATTGGCAGGCCCCACATAAAAAAAAATTCAATTTCTTTAAACCTTTAAAATGGGCTAACCTTTGCCTCAACCCACAACCAATTCTTTTAAATTTAACCAGATGGTGAGAAGAATGAGGTCAACCTTGTACTCATGGAACTTCATTTACCCAATATAAAAATGTACGAGCTCATTGAGGAAATTAGAGAAAGCTATGGCCTCCCATCTTTCATAAGTTCGAGCATTACCTGTAACTTGTATATGCTTTCTTGAAGCATTATACACAATTTCATGAGGGAGAAATTCTTGTGATCTTAAAGGAAGAAAAAAGTGGCATTCTCTTCAAATTCACCATTCACCATTAAAGAAAGTGCCACTTTCTTAAGCCTTACTATGAATCGAAGAGAGTGCCACTTGTTTCTTTCTTTGAGATCACCTAAACATTTCTCCCTGATGAAATTGTATATAAGGCTTCAAGTAAGTACATAAGCTACAGGTAATGTCAAAACCTACAAAAAAAATGGGAGGTAAGAGCTTTCTGATTTCCTCAATGAGCTAGTGCAATTTTATATCAGGCAAATGAAGCTACATGAGCACAAGGTTAATCCCATTCTTCTCAATGTCTTATTGAATTTAGAAGAATTAGATATGGTTCAAGGCAAGGGCAAGCCCACTAAAAAATTGTGGAACACATTTCTTGTTCATAATGTTGGAGATCACATTATAAGTGGTTGGCCTAGCACCCCTTGGCCTTAGCCCGCTTGGACTAGGACAAACAAAGGCCGCACATCAACAAAGCCCACAGGCCCATGTTTTAGCTCACAAGTGGCCCTTTTACAAAAAGTCATGTTTTTTATCCTTTTATAGGTGGACTAGGACGGGCCCACAAGTTCCATTGGCAGGCCCCACAAAAAAAAAATTCAATTTCTTTAAACCTTTAAAATGGGCTAACCTTTGGTTCAACCCACAACTAATTCTTTAAAATTTAACCAGATGGTGAGAAGNCAACCTTGTACTCATGGAACTTCATTTACCCAATATAAAAATGTACAAGCTCATTGAGGAAATTAGAGAAAGCTATGGCCTCCCATCTTTCATAAGTTCGAGCATTACCTATAACTTGTATATGCTTTCTTGAAGCATTATACACAATTTCATGAGGGAGAAATTCTTGTGATCTTAAAGGAAGAAAAAAGTGGCATTCTCTTCAAATTCACCATTCACCATTAAAGAAAGTGCCACTTTCTTAAGCCTTACTATGAATCGAAGAGAGTGCCACTTGTTTCTTTCTTTGAGATCACCTAAACATTTCTCCCTGATGAAATTGTATATAAGGCCTCACGTAAGTATATAAGCTACAGGTAATGTCAAAACTTACAAAAAAATGGGAGGGAAGAGCTTTCTGATTTCCTCAATGAGCTAGTGCAATTTTATATCAGGCAAATGAAGCTACATGAGCACAAGGTTAATCCCATTCTTCTCAATGTCTTATTGAATTTAAAAGAATTAGATATGGGTCAAGGCAAGGGCAAGCCCACTAAAAAATTGATT
>QANU01068173.1:0-20174 GCA_003254905.1 Nissolia schottii | reverse complement strand
GGGGGGGGGAGGGGGTTAGGGGCAGGTGGAGGTTGGAAAAGAGTTTTATTGTCAAAGGTATGAATAAAAAATTTGATTTATACTCAGGTGGTGCATATTGAAAGTGCCCATTATATTGCCAATTTAAATCGATTCACTTTATAATGAAATTTGTTTATTTTAAGAACAACTTTTAAATTGGTTCATCATGGGAATAAGCCAATTTTCATGTTTTATTTTTGGAAGTTTTCGTCACAATAAAAGTGAGTTCTCAAAAAATTGGTGAAACAAACAATAAATGTTGAATTTAATATGACACTAATGAGAATGGGTGGTAGGAAGAGTGATAGAAGAGATAGAGAGAAAGAATTGAGAGAGTGATATTATTCTTATTTTCATGTGTCTTGTACAATGAGCAGCCAAATGACTATTTATAGGCTATGAGTGAGGTACACAATATTACATCAAATCTCTGTCATATTAAGATATATCTATCTAATTGGATACCAACCAAATTAAGATAAGGGCATTCACCTTCCAATAACATTTTATAACACTCCCCCTTGGATGTCCATCAAGGATATGCCTTATTAAAACCTTACTAAGAAAAACCCATTGGAAAAAAAATCTTAGTGAAGGAAAAAATATTACAACATCCTCATAGTGCGGGTTGTCTCCTTAAAAACCTTATCAAGGAAAAATCCAGTAAGATAAAAACCTTGATTAAGGAAAAAGAGTACAACAATTCTCCCACTCTTATGATAATTATGGACATCTATCTAATAAGATGAAATACAATTTGCCATTATTATAATAAACCCATATACATAGTACTGTAGTTTCTGTAACAACTACACAACCTCTATCCCCTTCGGCTTTTGGCTATCAAGGAAGAAGGAGTGAAACAACTCAATAGAAATCCAAAAGTTGCAATCATGATGGCAAAAATAACAACTTACTTCAACATTCTTCACAATACTCGAACATGTTGATTAATTGCCCTTATCCAAAAACACTCACGACTCGCTGCATGTATTACAATAATTTCTGCATGATTTAAAGATGTAGCAGTTAAAGTTTTTTTTGTTGATCTCTATGATATAGTCGTGCTTCCACATGTAAATAAACATTCTCTGAATTCTGTCAAAATATAAAAGAATATAAAATCCTGCTACTACATAGCCAATAAATTATGATTTTAGTTCATATGAATAAAGTAAATATGAGAATATATCACAATAAAAATTGAACATCATCCTAGATTGTTTTTGTTAGAAAATAACTAAATCTCGCTAACATGCTAACAGTGAAAGCTACATCTAGTGATGCATTGTTAAATGGACACATTAGTGCTCCAGTAGCACTTAGATGTGGTAATATAAGACCAAGAAGTTTCTCGTAATTTTCATAAGGTTTTAATGGATTTTTATCTAATAATCTCACAGTCATTGAGATACTCAATGGATGTGCTCAGTCCATATAAACTTATTTCAGAGTTTTCTCAATATAAATTAATTGATAGACAAATATTTTATTTGTCAAGTGCTATATGTGTAAACCAAGACAAAATTGTGTCTTGTCAATATATTTATTTAAATATTTTACATATTTTGGAATCCCTTTTGGAGATCCAATGATGCTAAAATCACTATCTTCTATTGTGATTATAACAATTTAAATCCAAACCCTTTTATGAAAATACATGGGTAAATGGGATCAATTTTATACTCATATCTCAATAAAAATTGACCTAGGTGATTGGACTACATACGCCATGATTATTTTAATCCATATAAGGATCTTTGAAGTCTTAATGAACAAATTTTTCCAAGAATTTCTATATGCTTCAACAATTTTAAATCCTTCAAAGATTTTTATAAAATTTTGCTAGCTAGTAAGCCATATTAATAGGCTTATAGACACGTGTCTAATTTCTTTATTAATTACCAGAATAAAATTAAATTCACCACTGGAGAATATATCTCCATATACTCAATGTAAGGTTTTCTGAAAACTCTTGTGCTACAAGTCGTGCTTTATATCTTATCTTTCCTCATTTCATTTTTGTACAAAAAACTCATACCTCATTGGTTTCACACCTTCTGGTGCTTGATTATAGATCTCAAAAACTTCATATTTTTCAAATGAAATTGATTTCAACATAAATTGTACCTTTCCACATTGGCCAACAATTTTTTTGTCTATATTTCTTTGACAGATTTTTATTCAATATCTTCATCTTGTTTATTATTTCAGTAGCAACATGATGTGCATACAACGTTGTCGACAACAACATGATTTCTATCGATTTCATATTTTTCATAAAGACATAACTCATCCAGATCTCTTTATTTTTTTCATTTTTTTAGGTATCTGAACCACTTCTAGGATTTCATTAATAGTTATATCCCGAAGCTCTTTTCAAGCACTTGCCTCCATATAATGACCATCTTCACTAATTGTTCCTTTTCATTTTAAAAGAATTTTCATATTCGGAACCAACTATGCTAACACACTTCAGACGTGACTTGCTTTGCACTAACAGGTTGTCCTTCTGGAACACTATTTTAAATTGGCGTAATAATTTGCAACCTGTATATGAGTTTTTATAACTTTCTTTGGGTTGCTAAATAAATTTGGCAATTAATTTGCAATATTTTACCACATTACCATGTACGAGGATCTAAGTATAATAATGACAATGTATTTCATGTAATTTCTATTTTCAATTACTTATTTTCTGTCCCTAGTGTTGGAAAAAATTATTTCATCAAAATGACAATAAAATAAATATTGTCGTGGATAAATCTCTGATTGGTTGAGGTAATTTGTAATAAAAGGGATTCATAACCAATCATATATTCTCAACATTCTCTAATGTCTCATCTTTGTGCGTTATGTTGGAGAAATTTTAACATAAACCGCACATTTAAAAAATCTTAAGATGGTGAATATTTGGTTCCTAACCAAAAGTCAAGTGTAATGGAGAGAATTTATAATAACTTGTTGGCATGATGCATACAAGTGTTGTTACATGTAAGATAACATCTGTTCATGCTAAAACATAAAGTTTTGTTCTCATAAGTAATGGTCTAGCTATTAATTTGAGGCATTTAATAAATAATTATGTTAGACCATGCATGAATAGGAGCATCATGCTCTTCAACTGTTGTTCCATTTGATATACAATAATCATTAAACTATTGAGACATTAACTCACCATTATTATCAATACAAACCCTCTTAATGGCACTATTCGAATACTCTGCTCTTAAATTATTTGAGCAAGCAATCTCGTAAACTTCAAGTTACGAGTTAACGATAAACACGCATGTGACCATTTGTTCGATGCATCTATTAAAATCATATGTAATTTATAAGTGGTCAACATGATGAGTGAATGGGCCTACATAGTTCACTCTTAATACATTCCATAAATGTAAATCATTCTCTCATAATTTCAAATATTGGTGATTGTGTCTTATAATTTTCTTTGAGGACAAGCAACACACTAGAATTCATTTAATTGAAGAATTTTCTGGCTCTTCAGTATGAATGTCTATTTGAATTCTTTATAATTTTTTTTGTGCATCATAATTGAACTAGGATGACCTAGCCAATCATGGCAAATGTAAAAATATTTAGTTAAGTAAACTTCTGGTTAATTGTAACATAAGTTTCTTTTACGCCAATATTAATTTGTACAGTACAAATTGGAAGAAAAATATATATTAGTTATCACATGGAGATATTTACTATTTTCCTTTATTTACAGTCTCAATATGATATTCATTTTGACAAATACCTTTAAAAATTAACAAGTTTTGTTGAGACAATTTAGATAATATGAAATTATCTATAACAAATTTTGTTTCTCCAAGTAGTACATATCAGCTCTTCTGGAGCCTTTAATCAATTTTGTACTACCTATAATGTTTAATCATTTATAATGATTTGTGTTTCTCTTGAAAAAAGAATAGTAGCTCTTTCTAGCCTTTAGTTGTCTTGATGACTTATTAGTGCATTATAAATTGTTTCTTCGGTATACAAAATAATAGCAGTCATTCATCTTTATGAATTGATAAATAGTAGTGCATCATACATTTTGTTTCGTTACGAAACAAAATATTAGCTCTTTTGGAGCTTTCAAACCTTCGTACTACCAAAGGGTGTATTATCATTTTCTTATCTCATTACTATATGAGTAAGATATATTTTGCTTTTAATAATATTTATTGTTGCACTACTTGCAAAATATATATAAGCACTACTATTTTAATCATTTTCTTCAAAACAAAATATATTATAATAATAATAATACATATTATAAAAATTAAAAGAAAGAAAATTGTCACATTTAATTACCAAATATATAATATCTCAAAAGATGCTTAGTTATTTGATTTTTGAATTATAATTCAAATACAAATTTGAATACAAATTAATAGCACTAAAATACCCTTATTTAAAACATTTAAATTAAAAAAATTAAATTTAAGACAAATCTTATCTAAGATGAGTCTATGAAGTAATGTATTAAACAAAATATTATTTACTTATTTTCTTAACGATAATGGAAATATCATTAATAATTACAATTTGATCTAATTTTTTTAAAAAAGAATAACTCAATTAATAATTTTGAGATATACCATAATTTATTGATTTTATTGAAAAGATTGAATAATAATAAAAGTAAATTCAATAAACATTAATGAAAATAAAGAAAATAGAAATTAAAGATTGAATATACCAATTTACTTTTGGAAATTGGTAACAATATAGTCCTCTTAGGAGGATATGATTATCGTATCATAAATACTCAAAATTAATAAAATATTTAAAATCATTCTTAGAGGTACATTCACTTCAGAAAATGTAAAATATGAAAATATAATGCTTTAGATAGTGTGAATAATATTCATTCACTTCAGATAATTAATTTTTGACATATTTACTTTTGGGAATATGTAAATATCCTTACATGAGGAAATGCATATAGTTTCCAATATAAGGATACATTTGCTTCAAGGAATGATTATTTTTTTTTTAGTATAATTATCATTCACTGTCAGAAATGAGTATAATTACCATTCTATTATGGGAATGTATCATTTATTATGGGAATGAGTATAATTAATTAACCTTCACTTTTGTTCTATGAATGAGTATGATTGTCATTCACTTATGGGAATAACTATAGGTACAATTTCATTCACTTCTGAGAATGATTTTGTTTTCTTATATGTACCATTACTATTCAATTAAGAGAATAGTTCTTTTTTCTTGTGGATACCGTTACCATTCACTCTAAATAATGATTCTATTTTTTTTTATTGGTATCATTATCATTCACATTGGGGAATGATTTTTTTTTCATACGTAACATTATCAACCATTCACTTTTGTGAATGGAAGTTTACTATATTGCCCCTGTTATTAAAACATATTTTCAAAATGCCCCTAACTCAACATATTATAGGAATGTGCCTGATTTGGCCAGCATGGTAGGCGAGTCTATGTGGCAAGACCACGTAAGACTCGCCAATTCGTTAGGCAAATATGATGTGAATTCGCCAACTTGTTAGGCGAATATGGATTGAACTCGTCAACCCATTAAGCGAATATTAGTTGAATTCACCAATCCGTTAGACGAATATGGGTTGAATTCGTCAACCGGTTTGGCGAATTTGCTCCACCCCAAACCACTTCATCCATTCTCATTTTCTAAATTTTACTTTTCTCTCTACAAAACCATTCTCTCTAGAATCCCAAGTCTCTCTCAGCTCTTGGATTGTTGAATAAAGGAGTAGCTTATCCAATTTGTGAGGCAAAATTGTAAGTTTTAGTAACAGGAGTAGCACATTTGCCAAATCGGTTGGCGAATTCAACTCATATTCGCCTAACGGGTTGGCGAATTCAACCCATATTCGCTTAACGGGTTGGCGAGTTCACACCATTTTCGCCTAATGAGTTGGCGAGTCCTACGTGGCCTTGCCACGCAGACTCGCCTGTCATGTTGTCTGAAACAGGTACATTTCTATAATATGGTTTGAAACTGTGGCATTTTGGTAATATGTTTTACTAATAGGAGTAATATAATAAAAAACTATGTGAATGGTATTTAAAGAAAAATAATAGCATAATATAAAAGAAGAGTGTTTTGATAAAACTATAATAAAGAACATAATTAAAATATAAAATCAAGAGAAAAAAAACTAAACTATACACACACAAATGTAAAACGTCTTATTTACAAATATTTAAAATTATTGTCAAATGTACCTTCCATTTAGGGAATGTAAAATATAAAAATAACCTGCATAAATAGTGTGAATAATAATATTCATTTACTTCGAAAAATGATCTTTTGACATATTCACTTATGCAAATCTTATTAAAAAGAATATTCTCACATAGTTTGAATAACAAAGATACATTCACTACAGGGAATGACAATTCATTTTAAGCACGATCACTATTCACTTTTACGAATGGTTTTAGAAAAATACTTATAGAAAGTAAAGAGTGCTAGGAAGAGTGATAGAAGAGATAGAGAGAATTGAGAGAATAATATTATTCTTATTCTCAGATGTATTTCATATAATGAACACTTAAATGACTATATATAGGCAAACGATGAAGTACATAATATTACATCAAATATCTAACATACCAAGATATATCTATCTTTCTACTTTCCAATAATTGCTTATAATTGTGCTTATGCTTAAAAATGATGTGTTCAACCAAGAATTTCTCCATTCCCTTTTCATGAATTAATTTTTAGTAACCGAGTTAGAGAGCAATCAAATCATCACGAAGTGAAAACAGAATCAGAAGGCACACAATTTTTTCATATAGCATCAAGAATATACCAAGAAGTAGAATTGACTGTACCAGTTAAACTGATGAGAGAAAATAATTGATTGATTCATGTTTAATTCAAAGTTTTAAGAAATATTTCATGACCAACACATTTAGAGACAGCACTTCTCTGTCACATTATTGTAAAACACCCCCCCNACCCCCCCCCCCCCAACCCCCCCACATAAGGCTGTACACACCACAACGCAATTGTAACCATCTTTGTAAATGTACAAACACTAATTTACCTTAAAAAAAACATCAATGGTGTCGACATCTCAACTAAAGAACAAGGATATTTTTTTGTTATTGTGGGGCATTTGTATCACTTTCCAAGTATGGATGATCTTCTGATTCATTCCTTTTCTTCTTCAAGAGTTTTTCAACAACATCATCCCAGGTTGCCCTTGATTGGGTACTTGAGGGGACTTTGCCTCCACCATTCGACGTCTCAGCTTCATTGTTTTCACCTGGCTCATTCTCCGCGGCGGCAGAGTCCTCTGCAGTGTCGACTGCATGAGGTACATTTAAGCTAACAGCTCTTTCCAATGCATCTCTATGCTCTTTTTCTACGGTCTGCAACCTCTCAAACTTTTTCATGGATGGAGGGACTGTCATGGTTTCGGAGCCACCTTCCTTCATTAGCTAGAATGAAAAACCAAAGACATTCAGAAAATGAATTCTAATGGCGCTTTGATCGACGGATTACATAAACAATGTTAGAAAAAAGTGTCACACACAGCGAATGGTACATTGTCAACTAAATTTCCTTACTTGCAAAGCTTTCTCTGCCTCCCTTTCAATCCAAATAATTCCATGATCTGATGTTGCATTGCAGGACAAGACAATATGCTCAAATCTTCCATCAACAGGAATGGCAGTCCTCACTTCAGGAGGAAATCTTCCACATCTATGTTAACCAATCAATGAGGAATTTCATTCCTAGGAACAACACATTACTTGTAGCAGTAGTTTAGGACAATATTTAGGAATGCATATATATGTATATGTCACACCCTTTTTTAGATGTATGGCACACTTTTAACTATTGCTAATGAACCATTTCTTATGCTAAACCACCAACATTAGATATTGTTCTTTATGCAAGTGCTAGAATTTGTGAGGTGGAATTCCTTTCAGTAAACTTAACAGGAAAATGGGGAAAAATAACGGTGGGAACATCTGAACTAGAAGGGTCAAGATAACGTGAAGTATATATGGCTGAGTTTTGCAATTCTACCATCGTTTAAGAAACTTAACAATTACTATTATGGAATAACTTTTTCTTCCAGTAGTCAAATAACATGATAGGTACTTTAGGTTTCATAACACTGTCAAACTACAAATGGCAGATTTATCGGGATAGACACATTCTATACAGACCTAACAGCAAGGAAGGAAGCACGGGTACGGCACGGTGACACAGATATGGGGATACGAAACTTTCTTAAAAATATAGGATACGACATGATTTGCATACATTGTATAATAAAACATAAAATAATATATTATAAATAAAAATGACAAATTATAAACATAAAAATAGATGTAGTTCACGTAAAAATAAATAAATTATCTCATGTACTGTAATTATTAAAAAAATAAAATTAATATCCTTTATTCTAATGTCCTAATCCACTCACAGTGTATTGTGTCTTCCTTTTGGGATTTGAAAATTGAAACCGCACATGCAAACAGAGCAGGGCGCGCGCATTCGCGTATCCGACACCGATACGGCGGCCTTCAGCACGTATCTGTGCTTCCTTGCCTGACAGACTCCATTTCTTATTTTTTATTTTTATTTTTTTAATACCTATTTCTAGGTAGACACAGCGAAAATATGTTAAATAATTCATCTGTTAAGTTTCTATTTAACTATATTTTCCCTACTACAGTTAGAAAGAACCATAGATAATTACTTTTGCACCAAGATCAATTAAAAAAGGGGTCTCCACAATATTTATGATTATAATTTGTTTACTATGTACAAAACTGTGTGCAAGTGAATACCTGCAAAATTTTCTCTCAACAACATGGTAAATTCGTCCAGGTGCGTAAAGTCTCCTTGGATCTCTAAGCTTTCTACCATCGGGTATGAAGGTATCCCTCATGCAAACCAAGACTAATAAGCAGGGCAAGCTGTTTAAACCATCAAGGCCTGGTTTAAGAGACCACATGATAATTTACTCCACTCAATAAGCATAAAACAAACAAGAACAAATGACAACATGCAAACGAAGAGAACAAGATCACACGCACTCAAAACCCAATGTGGCTCCCGCATAGCATTTCATCATCACAGAAAGGGCAGTACTAACCAGAATATTGATTTGAATATATCTTCCAATGGAGTGGCCGTTCTTGGCAAGAAATCATCCTGCAAAAGAAAAATAAGTATAATACATCATCATCATCATACCATCGGCTAGACTTATTAAATGAGCATTTTAATAACTCCACATAAGGTTAGTAACAACAAGCATGTTCAAGGGGGGTAACAATAACTCCATTGACATTCTTCAATTAAAAGAAAAAACGAAGAGCTTAAAACCTACAAAAGCACTAAAACAACGAAGAGCAAAAGACAGAGGCACTCCGGTCAGACAAGACAAAATCCCAAAGGCCCAGAAAATTTCAGAAACAACCAGATGTCAAAATAAAAATGAAAAAACAGCATATAATTAGTTCAGATCATCTTACACCCAAAAGGCAATGAATCCACAACATCCACTCAACATTGACCGACTCATCAATACAACAAAACAGACAACCAAGCCATGGATAGAGACACAGATATGACACACAATACAACATACAAAATTACATTTTTCTATTCACAACCAAATTTGCACGTCACATATTATGTAATGACCCCGGGGATCATAATAAGAACCTCTTACATACTAGCATTGAACGTTTGGCTGGTTCAAGTTATTCGACACTTGTTCCCCTTAAACAAGGTCTCAAATTGGAGCTCAATGGAAAAACAGCCTTATCCCATAGCAAGTTACTCTAGCTCGAACATGGTATTAGACAGAAAAAAATACTAGCCCTCTAGCAACCAAATGCATCATCAAAAGTTAACACTGATTATAGCAAAGAGAAACGATGGATCACCTGCAACACAACAGAATGTATGACATTGGCATACTTGACGGCCAAATTGAGCGACATACACCTGGCAGGAGCAATAGCATAGCACCTGATCTTCTCCTTCGGAATCCCTCCCAACCTCTCCCTATGATTCACCACCAGTATAGTCAGCAACGACACAACCCCAGAACCAAGCGAGTGTCCCACGAACACCATGTCATAGCTCGAGCCATTCTCCACCCACAACCGCTTAAGCGTCTCCGATTCTTGGTTCAGCAACCAAACCGCCGATTTCAGCAAACCGTGATGAACATACCCGCCATCAAACATCTGCAACACGATTGGTAAACACTTAAGTTCTTCTGTAAAAGCTATTTCAAAAAACAAAAATTGTCAAATATATGAATACTGAGAAATAAAAACCTTCAGCATAGTGGATAAGAAATAATAATAATAATAAAAAAAAATACCGATTATACTAGTCCACATTAGTCAAATGACTAATATGATAAACATCTTTCAATTCTTAGGAGGTATGGTGAAGTTTTCATTAGTAATGGGTCCAAATTTGAACAAAATTTGACCATCTATTCATAACATTAGAATCTATTTTGAAGTCAAAATGAGTTTATTTCATTTCAAAATACGAACTTGCTTCCCCAAGCTGTTGTCCAACAAGAGCTTGTAGTCGCTCTCCTTGGCGAGGTTGAGGCCGCGGACGGCGAGGACGATCTGGCGGTGGTCGTGGTCGGCGTAAATCAGGTACGGCGGGGAGCGGCCGAGGGTGTCCTGGTAGGCGGCGCGCTTGACGATCCAGTCGGGGTTGAGGCGATAGCCCCCGGCGGGCTTGTAGTGGGTGGGGCGGCGGAGATCGGGCTCATAGATGGCAAGGATGAGGCGGCAGAGGCGGGGGACGGAGTCGAACTCGTCCGCGGTTGCGGCCGGCCACGTGGCGCTGTCGTAGGAGCCTACGTAGCTGCAGCGCTTCCACAGCCACCGCGCGCAGCCGAGTACAAACACGCACTCCACACAAGAACCTGACATGGGGTTCCGATGTCTTGGTCAAATGAGTGTCACGAAATGGGTCAAAGTTTGAAACTTGCGTTGAAAAAAATAATAATAATGGAAGCTGAAGCTGGGTTTTGCGTGAGACAATGTGTGTCTGAAACTCTTTTTTTTTGTGCTTTTTATTGTGTATGGCAATGGATGCTTAATTGGTGGTTTTGCACAAGTCATAGGAAAATGGAAGATTTGAGTGAAAGAGACTGGGATTACGACATAATGGCAGATTGTGAGCTTTTGCACCCCTTTGGATACTGCAAAAATGTCTTGATTCTTGTCTTTAAATATAGGCTTACGCCTTTTTACTTTTCTTTTTTCTCTTCTAAGAAAATGTCTATTTTAACCCCTAAGTTCCTCTCTCCTAAATTTTAGGATTAAATTAATCCTTCTTAAAAATAAAACATGTAAATAAGTTATTGTCAAATCTAAATATGAAACACTTTAGTCATTACTAAATAATTAAAATGATCTCCAACAAAAAAAAATATGACAAATTAATTCCTATATATTTGTTAAGATTTAATTGGAATCTATTAAAGTTATGTCTAGTTGATAAGACATGATTAAAATACACAAGGAAATAGACATAAAATATAGGATTAAAAGTCAATCGTGTATTTTATTTGACGATGATATACAATACACAATTTATTATATCAGTATCATGTTTAGTTTTGTGGTAACATGACATAAAAACATGACAAATGACTTAAAATACCATTTGGATCTCCTTCTCACTCATTCATAATTTCATTAATACGTGCTTCTTCTTTTTTTTTTTTCTTATTCTTTTTTTTTTCTCTCTTCATCTCAAATCTTTCATTTTTTTTTTGTTTCTATCTTATTCTTTATAAATCCAAGAGTTTTCAAGTTCATTTTCATCATATTCGTTGTTTTTTGTTTTTAAATGTTTGTGTATATGTATAAGAAAGTTTGTGAATGCTTGTTCAAAAGTTTGTGCATGTTTGGTTCGTCAAAAGTTTTTGCATGTGTATAGAAAAGCTTGTGTATTCTTGCTTAGGATGTGAGTGGGGAGATGGAGAGAGTGTGACAGTTGTTTTTCGTTATTTAATACGCCGCAAATTCAATTTGATCTGGTTTCATATTTGAAAAAGTTTGTGCATGTGTGTAGAAAAAGTTTGTACACTAGGTTTCATTGTGTAGACCATGAGTTGACAGCATTTGGGTTGTATACCTAGCATTACTCATACAAAAAGTACATTAATTTTCTATTCTAAAAGACAAAATTTTGTACGTATCTTCATAACTAAACAGAATTTGATGTCCACTTGTATTTGTGTTTGTGTCTTATATCAATAACTAAATGTAGCCTAACAATACTGTCATGAACAAGAAAAAGATTCAGGAGAATGTTATTAAAATACCCCTAATACACAAATAACTTACCAAAATATCCCTATTTTGGATGATGCGGCATTCACACTTTGCTTGGCGAGTCACGTTAGATTCGCCTACACACTTCACGAATAGTGCTGAGACGGTTGGTAAATTCCTATTGGATTTGGTAATCCTGTTGGCGAATTCCTATTGGATCTGGCAACCCTGTTTGTGAATTTGGACTAACCCTAATCCTAATCAAACCCTAGCCCTAAACCCTAATCAATCTTGACCTTAAACCCTAACCCTAATCAACAATGACCCTAATAAACCATAACCCTAAACCCTAATCAACTATAACTCTAATAAACCCTAACCCTAATCAATTATAACCCTAATAAACCTTAATTCTAATCAACTCTAACTTTAAACCTTAATCAACCCTAACCCCAATAACCTTAACCCTATAAATCTTAACCTCAATCAACCTTAATCCTAATAAACCCTAAACCTTAATTAACCCTCACCTTAAGCCCTAATTAACCCTAACTGTAATAAACCCTAACCCTAATAAACCCTAACCATAATCAACCTTAATACTCTAACCCTATAAACCTAACAATATCCATAACCTTAACCTTAATCAAACCCTAACTCTAATCAAACCCTCACCCTAAACCTGAATCAAACCCTAGCCCTACACCTTAATCAAACTCTAGCCCTAAACCATAATCAAACCTAATCAAACCCTCACCCTAAACTCTAATCAAACCCTAACCATAAACTATAATTAAACCAACTCAAATCCTTATCTTAAACCCTAATCAAACCCTAACCCTAAACCATAATCAAACCTAATCAGACCCTCACCCTAAACCCTAATCAAATCCAAGCCCTAAACCCTAATCAAATCTAATTAAACCTTTGCCATAAACCCTAATCAAACCCTATCTCTAAACCCTAATCAAACCCTAGCCTTACGCCATAATCAAACCTAATCAAACCCTCACCCTAAACCCTAATCAAACCTTAGTCCTAAACACTAATCAACCTTAACCCTAAACCATAGCCCTATAAACCTAATAATATCCATAACCCTAACCTTAATCAAACCCTAGCCCTAATAAACCATAATCAAACCTAATGAAACCCTCACTCTAAACCCTAATTAACCCTAACCCTAATCAATCATCATCCTAATAAACCCTAATCCTAATCAACCTTAAACATAAACCCTAATAACTCTAACCTTATAAACCTAATGATATCTAGAACCCTAACCTTAATCAAACCCTAACTCTAATCAAATCCTAGCCCTAAATCATAAACTTAACCTAATCAAACCCTCATCCTAAACCCTAATCAAATCTTAACTCTAATCAAACCCTAACTCTAATCTAACCCTAGCCCTAACCCATAAAAACAAATCATAACCATAATCGTAAACCCTATATAATTCATCATAGTGCGCTCCCATGGATTTTCCATTCCCAAAGACCAAAATCAATTTAATGGCACTAGGAGCAAAAATGGTTATCTTTTGTCACTTATAATCTTAAATGGTTATCTTTTGTCAATTATAATCTTGATTATGATAATAAATTCTTATATAAGGAAAATTGCATATAATAAAATACATGAGTTAAAATATCTTTACATAAGTTTTTATACAAAGCCAACAAAAACCCTAAACAAAAACTAACGAAGCCACTAATGCTGAGTATCAGAGCGTGGCGGTCTAGGATGAGGATCAGACGTCCTAGCCTATGATGAATAAGTATATGGGGGCAGGTAAGGATACACTGATGAGGGGTAAGAATGTAGTGGTAGTGGTGATGGATAAGGGTAAGGGTATGCATATGGAGCAATTGATGGCTGAGATGGTGGGTTGGAAGCATCAACAGTAGGTGCCGCAGTGGCCTCATGCGGAGTACTTTGTTGAGTTGAAGACTCAGATGATTCAGTATTACGAACTCGTCTTCGTCCATCTGCTAATCCAGTTCTTCTTCTACAACGTGTCCTCCGATCACCCTGGTCATCGGCATCAGTGGGCGATGGAACGTTATTCATAGGAGAAGGAGCTAACTGAAGTTGTTCCCTTAAAATCTGGTCATGCTCCTATATTGCAGATAGGATGGCCTCGGCTGATGTTCGAAACTTGTCCATGGTAAATGCAGAATGAGGATCAACAGACCAAAGATGTTGTTGCTCCACAATGTCAGCCTAACAAATTGAAATACAAATAATTATCATCAATAATACAAAAAACTAGCCCTAATCAAAAAATTATTGACATGAAACTTACTACAACTCCTAGAGTCGCTGAAGATTGACTGATCCAACGTCGAGTGATTTTTTTTATAACATTGCTTGTATTATGAACGTGCAATCAAAGGCTCATACAATGGTCTTTGACTAACAATTCGTGCTTGACGATCATCCCAGTAGGCAATATATTGCCTATGCACATCTGACCAATACTGGTCGATCTTTCCAGTTAGGGTGATGTTATGCAGATGCTTGAACAATAGCAACACACAAACAGCTTATACATAAACATAAATACTTGTCATCTAATAAATGTTCATCCACAACAACAAATAATGTGAAACTAGTTTAACTTGATGGTCCACCACCATCATTCACAACAGCCTTACAACGATGACTATTGTGGCTAGTTTGTCTGCGCCATGAGCAGTGTTGCATTGGTTGCTCAACCCAATCCATCTCATTTCTAATTCTGCTTGTCTTAGGTCATCCTTTTTCTCTGCGCAATCTAGGGTCAGGCAACAATGTCAGATCAGAAGTTGGTGGCCACCATGGTTCATCCTTGATGGGCTCCCACGGAGCCTCATAAGCTCGAAGAACACTTTCATTTTTATACACATGGTGCACATACTGATAGGGGTCAATCGCCTTGGAAGAACATGTTGCCAATGCATGAGAGCAAGGAAAGTGTAATGCTTTAAACATCCCACAGTCACACCAACCTTCTTGAAGGCTTAAAGTAAATTTTTTTTTACCAATTTCTTGTGTTTGAGGGTTGAATGCCTCTTCAACAAGAAATTTAGTTGTCTGCCTGTCAACTAATGTGGCATGGTGGGAGCTTGCCTTATCGATGTTTGGCTACCAATGTTCATAAAAAGCATCAGTTTATTGTTGATTATCCACATAAAGCTTCTTTTCGGCATTGACTTTTCTCTTCACAAAGTATTCTACTAATTTGAAATAAGTCATCTGAACCAGTACAGTTATTAGTAGATGTCTGGCCCCTTTAAAACTCCATTGATACACTCTGATAGGTTGGATGTCATATGACCAAATCTTCAACGGCCATCATCATATGTTAAACTCCACTTTTCTTTAGGGATTCTATTAATCCAGTTGGTCGACAAGGTTCACATCCTAAAAAAGTACAACCACGGTTATTATCTACCTAGGCCACATAGTCATGGATATTTTAAATGAAAGAAAAAAATTTATTACCTATGCGCTTGAGAGAGTTCTTCAATGACACGTTGTGAAACTTGTTGTTGAAATTACTAGCAATGTGATGTAAACAGTACACATGGTATGCATGAGGTGGTTACCATCCAGAGTGCACATTATCCACTGCTGATATGATGCTCTTGTGACGATCAAATATCTGACATATACCTTGCTCCCGTGTGACATGTTCACGAATACACAATAAGAACCAACTCCAAGCCTCCTTTGTTTCACCATCAACAATAGTAAATGCAAAAGGCAATTGCCTTCGGTTTCCATCTTGTGTAGTTGCTATTAACAGTTTTTGTTTATATTTCCCCATACAAATGAGTCCCATCCACCTGAATAAATGGCTTGCAAAACCGAAATCCAAGCACACATGATTTGAAAGTCCAAAACAATCGAACAAACAGTTTCTTTGAGTAATCAACTCGATTATGCACCGCATAGTCATCCGTTTCTAACAAAACCACAGTGTCTGGCTTAAAATGCTTCATGGCCTCTAACCATCTAGGTAACTTGTCGTAAGATTCCTCCCAATCACCAAAAATCTCAATGCATGCTCTTTGTTTTGCCAACCAAGCTTTCCTATAGGACAAATTGTAACCAAATATATTTTTAATCCTCTCAAGTATCATGCATATCTCAACATCAGGTCTTGTTCTAACCATGCCCTGTATATACTTCTGAACCAACACATATCGCAACTTCTTATGATCTTGTGTCATGGAGATGTTTACACAAGTGTGAGGTCCATTGTATTGAGAGATTTTCCATTGATTACATCTCTTACTGTTAATAGTTGACTCTCCATTTGCAAGAAGCCCTAAATTGAAAACACTTAGCAGTTAACCTTTGTGTATCAGAGTGATCAACGTTATAATCTCGATGTCTTTTGATAGAATAATGATCTAAAGCTGATTTTACCACATCTTTTGTTGGAAATTGCAATCCAACAAACACTTCTTCTTGTGAGCTCCATGCGTCATACTCAACAAATCCAGTGCTCTCGGACGGTCTAGCAAATGCATCCCAATTAATTTTTGAAAATTGAGGGCACGGAGGCCTAAAAACATTTTCAGGAGTAACACTAGCTGGATGAACATTGCTAGCGAAACACCAATTGGAAGGTCAGGGTTAGGAACAGAGCGAATTGGAGAAACATGATGCACATTAACAAATGCATCACCTCATCTTTCGAATCCATACTTAAATCATCATCATCATCAGCAGTAGCAGCAGAGAAATACTCTTCATCGTCACTTGTGTCAGATACCACTTCTCTAATATTGGCTGAAATTGTAAGTGGAGAATGAAAAGTTTTAGGATTTTGGGATAGGGTCACATCTTCTTCAAACACGGGAGCAAAATGTCTCATTGACGATTGCCTGTTGATAAGGTTTGAAGGACCACTCTCAATATGCACATGACTCTCTCCCTCTCTTGTCTCTACCTCGACAAACACCTCCATAGTAGACACATCTGAATTTTTCTCAAAAGCATCTATCATGCATGTGACATCTTCATTATCAAGCATATCAACACCAACAAATTTCGACCCCGCACTCGAATAGTCAAAAAACAATTCTTGATACAAATTGATTCTCTTGTAACCTTAATTTCGAACAAAATTTTCTCTTCAAATCTTCTAGACGCATACCCCTCTTAATTATCATAGATGTCGGGATAGGACCGTCATACATAAACCCATGTTCACCTTCATTCATTCTCCCATTGGAATGAACAAGCACAATAAAATATTTCCTCATTTTCTAATTCTGTTTAAAACATATTCTATGTCAAACATACATTGCTTGACAAACAGATATAGACAACATTTATACTGTACTAGACTACACTATGCATCAATCTATCATAAATTGCTACTAATATGGACAACATACAATATTATACTACTCTATACGTCAATCTATCAATTTCTTAGCAAACTACTAGACAATCAATTTAAAGAAATTAATTCACATATACTAATTAAATTATAAAATTTAATAAATTAAAACTTATAATTCTATTGCACAAATTGAATTCAAGAACAAGACAACTAGCCTTCAACACCAAGAGCTTAGGAATTTTAGAGAGAGAGTGAAATTTGAGAAATTGAGAAGACTGTTGCGGTTTGGAGGTGGTAGGGTCTATTTGTATGGGGCTCGGTTTAAATTCGCCAAACCGATTGGCGAATCGTGTGTAAATGTGGCAATCCAATTGACGTGGCTATGAAGGATCCGCCAAGCGGATAGGCGAATTGCCATGGAACTCGCCAAGCTCTTAGGCAAATTTGGCCTTACTTTGCCAAGCGTATAGGCGAGTCTGACGTGGGCTCGCCATGCTGCCACGCGAGCCAAAACAGGGGTATTCCTGTTAAATGTTTGAAAACAATAGTATATGGATAATTTGTTTATATACTAAGAATATTTTAGTAAAAAATTCAAAGATTCAGATATCAACTTATCTTTATATATATATATATATATATATATATATTATCAGGCACTAATTTAAATTATTTATTGATCAAGAAACTGTTTTGTCTTGCATTTATAATTGAGGGCCTAACATATATAAATAGAGTTGGCAGGGATCGCATTAAGAGTTTCTCTTCTATATATGAATTAATTTGTCCACAAGATTTAAAATGGACCAATTTGAGATTTGATCAATTTCAAGTTGTCGGATTCAGCAATAGGGCTTTGGAAACTAAGTTCGCCTGCAAGAACTTCACTAATATGATTGATTTGATAAGCTTGACCTAGAAACTAATTTGACTAATATTAAAAAATTAATTAATTGACTTTTAATAATTTTAAAGACTACAAAAGACAATTCTATAACTGCAAGACTGATATGATTGACGCCGCCCACTTTTGAAATTAAAGTAAAAGTGTGCAGTTTTATTTTTGTTACAAGGAAGGAACATAAATTCAATGGAAACCTAATATCAATTAAGCTAGAACTCACAAATACAAGGGTGGGACACAAATTCAATGAAAACCTAATATCAATTAAACCAGAGCTCACTGGCATTGATAACATGATATTTGCGTAAGACAACAACTAACCTCTTATCATGGTAGCCAACTGCTACATTAATTTTGTCTGCTAACCAAATTGCATGATCCGCTTAATAGTTAATAGCCAGTAACAGTTGATTTTTTTTATCTTTTTGAAAAAAGAAAAGAAGTGTACATGGGGTTCACGCTTCCTGTTTTTCATATGCACCTAAGAGTCAATTCATTTAAAGAGAAATCTCAAAAAGTAATTGGTTTGAATAAGAATCAATGACCTTTCTTTTAAGGAGGCTAATCTCAATTGATTATGGATTCTGCGATCAAAATTGGGGGGTTTGTGTTATTTTTACTCGCATTTCTCACTTATCTCATTGGGTAAATATTCAATGAAGTAAATACCACATACTATTTAATTTATCAATTTTTACAATTTTAACAATTAAATTCATCAAATTTTGCTATTATTTCATGATTTCATATGATCATAATAAACTTTTCATTATTCAAATTATTAAAAGAATCAATTTATAAGAAATTTGGAGATTTTAGAGATTTACAGACATTTGAGCTTACAATGAACCTCTCTACAAATATTGTATTGAAAAATATTAATTTATGACTTTAGATCATATAATCGATCAATATGTGATATTAGATCACGAAATAATAACAAAATTTGATAAATTTAGTTGTAAAAGTGATTTAAAAAATGGATAAATTAAGTAGCATGAGCTATTTACCTCATGAGGTAGATGAGAAAATACCATTTTTAAGAACCGATCTAGGTGAGTGGACAGAGTGCTGTTATTGTTCTTTATCAGTTCTATTTTTCAAAATGAAAATAAGAAAATTATGTTCATTATCTCACTGTTCATTTAAAAAGAGAGATCAACCATATTAACATTAATATGAGATAACCGTATAAATAAATAATAGAATAGTAAGATTTTTTTTCTCTTTTGCCAATACTGTTCAAATAAATTACCAAATTACCCTCGTTTTCAAACTAATTACCAATATACGGTTTGGGCAGACGTGGCATCCGCGCCATGCGTCGCATGCCACGCAGGATTCGCCAACACGGTAGGCAAATTCCATATAACCCTAGACTAAACCCTAGGCACAACCCTAACCCTAAACTAAACCCTATAGTAAAACCTACACTACAACAAAAAAGCCTATTACCGTCTCAAAATTACCGTCGGACACGACCCGACGGTATTACCGTCGGAAAAAACGGAAATTCCGACGGTAACTGACCGACGTGAGGACAAGGGGTCGACTTACCGGTGGATCGGTTCACCGACGCAAATACCGACG
>QANU01068171.1:0-20232 GCA_003254905.1 Nissolia schottii | reverse complement strand
TGATTTATTTTCATATTAATATATTTTACAGACTCTGGTGAGTCATAAGGAAATTACCATAGAACCCTAATTACGATCCAGGCGCCACCGAACGTCACAAGACCGTCAAAGGATTATTTTCAACTAATATTACAGAAATAAAATTAATATTTGAATTTTATTCTATTTCTATCTTGCCTTTTCCTTATTATTATATTTTTAATTTTGCCTTAAATAGCATTTTAACTTGAAGAAAAGTCGGGTTGTTACAGTATTCATGTTGGCCCTTCATCGTAACACCGTATAATCTCCCCCCGAAAATGTGTATGAAAGATCCATATCTGTTCTTGTCTTGTGTGATCCCCAGGCTGAGCAACCCAAAATCGAAGATCGATGTGTTCCTCCAACCGTTGATTGATGAATTGAACATGCTGTGGAATCCGAGTGTTCTTGCGTATGACATGTCAATGAATCAGAATTTCACGATGAGAGCATATTTGATGTGAACTGTTAATGATTTTCCGGCGTTTGACATGTTGTTTGGGTGGAGTACAGCTGGAAGGTTGGCGTGCCCAGTTTGTATGGAAGACACAAAGGCATTCCGCCTACCGAATGGAGGCAAACAATCGTGGTTTGATTGTCATAGGGTATTCTTGGAGCCTGGTCACCTATTTCGCAATAACAAGTCTGGCTTTCGGAAAAACACTGTTGAAATTGACGAGCTGGCGCAGAGGTTAACTGGTCGCGAAATTTGGAGGAGGGTAAGACGGCTTCCGAAGATAACTGAAAGTGGAAAGGTTAGGCTACCAGGTTACGGGGAACAACATAACTGGACGAAGAGGAGCATATTCTGGGACCTGCCGTATTGGAAAAATAACTTGGTTCGTCACTGTCTGGATGTTATGCACATTGAAAAGAATGTATTTGATAATATAATGCATACTGTCATGAACACTGACCAAACCAAGGATAACATGAAGGCTAGAATGGACTTAAAAGAGTTTTGCAGGCGCCGTGACCTGAATTTACAAGAAATTTCAGGTGGTCGTGTCATCAAGCCGAATGCTTGCTACACCCTCAACAAGCAACAAGTTCAAAGTGTTCTTCGTTGGTTGCAGACTCTAAGATTGCCAGACAGCTGTGCATCTAACTTGGCGCGGTGTGTTAACATCACCCAAGGAAAATTGGTTGGAATGAAAAGTCATGACTGTCACGTGTTTATGCAGTGGTTGCTTCCCATCGTGTTTAGAGAACTACCAAAGAACGTGCTGAAACCTTTGTGTGAACTAAGTCAATTCTTCAAGTCATTGTGCTCGTCCACAGTTAATGTCTCAAACCTAGCAGTCCTAGAACATAAATCGTCCTATGCCAGCTTGAAAGATTTTTCCCACCTAGTTTTTTTGACATCATGAAACACTTTCCTGTACACTTGCCTTACGAGGCTCGCATGTGTGGCCCGGTCCAATACCAGTGGATGTATTCGTTCGAAAGATGCATGGGAGTCTTCAAGAGAACTGTTAAGAATAGAGCTCAAGTCGAGGGGTCGATTTGCGAGGCATTCTTGACAAAAGAAACTTCTTTGTTCTGTTCGTACTACTTTAAAGCTAATGTTGATTGCAGTAGAACAACGGTGCCACGGAACCATGATGGGGGAGGAATGCCTATGCAGGCGACACTCTCTATATTCAAACAATCCGGTCGTCCGGCAGGAAAGGGTTTAGATTACTGGTTGAACGCGCAAGAGAAGGAAGCAGCCCACCTGTGTGTTTTCCTCAACTGTGAAGAAGTACAACCCTACTATGAGTAAGTTTGTTTCATCTATCTTTAATATACTTTCCTTGATGTACGTACATTAAAAGAATTCGCTTCTTACCAGCACACGCCGTTTCAGGATGTTTCAACGGGAATTTGGTGGCCAATGCACTGATCAAATGTTTCCTCCATGTTTTGCAAATTACATATGTCTTTAACGGCTGCATACTTCATATGCATTAACTGACTAAAAATATTCCTGTCATAACCATTTCGCATTACCTAATTTCTGTGTGCATATTTGTAGGTGCGTAATAATTTTGGCAACGACAGTAATTTGGTGAGCTTGTCGTGGGGACCAATGAACAAAGCGATTAGCTGGCCCATTTATTTTGTTAACGGATACAAGTTCCACACACAAAAATGGGCAGCTAATCAGAAGACAAACAACAGTGGTGTTTGTGTCAAGGGTGAATATTCCAATGCTGAGGAAACATGTACTGATTTTTACGGAGTGCTTCAAAAAATACTTGTATTGGAATATAAGCACAATGGCCCATCCAATTACGTTGTTCTCTTCTTCTGTCATTGGTACGATACTTCACCAAATGGAACCCGAACTCATCCGGATTACTCCATTACTGAGGTTAATCATGCAAGGCGTTACACCGGGTATGATCCATTCATCCTTGCGGTAAGAGCAAAGCAAGTGTACCATGCTAGCTATCCAGGAGCAACTCAGCCAAGCTAGAAAGTTGTGATCAAGAGCAAACCCAGTGGCCGCATTGAGTTGGATGGAATGGCATCGACTGAGCAATCATCAGATGATCAACCATATCAAGTGGCAGACATAATCCCTTCAACAATCGCCGTTCACACAACAGATACAATCACACTAGTTGCAACACACGACGAACCAGAGATACTTCAAAATGCTAACATTCACCAACAATTGCAATCAGACGTCGACAGTGACAGCGACGAAGCAGAAGAGGTAGACGAAGAAGAGGACGAAGAAGAAGATTTTGACTCGGACTTAAATTCCGAGAACGATGTAGATAGTGTCTACTATTCGTCGTCAAACTAGTTGCAATTCCTCCACTTCCTAAACAATTTAAATAATATATTTCTTTCGTTATAACTAACGAAGTTATTGCTGTGTGCTTTTAATTGATCTATTATCCTTTACAATCTCAACATTAATTTACTAATTCCATAATTAGCTATCAAATATAAATTTATGTATAGTAATAAACCAAAAAATGTAACTACCATTATTTATTTGACATTACGTGACCTTATTCCAACTGTTCTATTAACACAAATTTGAGATCGAAGATTTCTCCGTGTCAAATAAAATATGTTCCTTTTGGGTAAGGCATGAAAATTAGGGTATAATATTGTTATAAAATTAGGTATGAAAATCAGGGCATTAAATAATAAAATGGCATTAAACTATTTACATAATATAATTATCTACTATAAATCTAATTAAAATATATTATAATTATTATAAGCAAAAATAATCATACAAAGCCATTATGATGTGGAAAAATCAAAAAATGGTAATAAATATAAAATAATATTATATTACCGCCGGTGTCAAGCGATGGTAATAAATGATAAATTTAATTTAATTACCGTCGGTTATACACGACGGTAATGTATGAATAAAATAATTTTATTGTACCGCCGGTGCTACGCGACGGTAATAAATGATAAATTTAATTTAATTACCGTCGGTTATACAAGACGGTTATCCATGAATAAAATAATATTATATTACCGCCGGTGTTACGCGACGGTAATAAATGAGAAATTAAATCACGTTGCCGTCGGTACTAAACGACGGTGATCCACGAATAAAATAATATTATATTACCGCCGGTGTTACGCGATGGTAGTAAATGATAAGTTTAATTGTATTACCGTCGGTTATACACGACGGTAATAAATTAATATAATAAACTTCTAATTACCCGCGTATATCCCCGGCGGTAATCTATTAAATAGGATACTATGTTACCGTCGGTAATTGCCGGCGGTACTATTTGGAATAAAATATTATTATATTTTCCGTTGTCTGTAACCGACGGTATATCTGGGCCGGTTCGATTTTCGCCGAACCAGACTACCGGCGGTTTTGACCGCCGCAAATTACCGTCGCAGTTGTGTTACCGACGCTAATTTGATTACCATCGACCTCTTTACCGCTTCCTGTATACCGACGGTAATGTCGACGGTAATAACAAGTTCCGACGCTAAGACCCTTAAATACCGACGGTAATGTCGACGGTAATAGTCAAATTTCTAGTAGTGTGAGGAATGGTGTGTTTGATCGTGTTCGATCGTTAATTGTCTGTGTACGTGTATAGTCATACGTGCGTGGAAATTTAACGGATATCGTAAAAATTATCTAATCATAAAAACACTTTATATTAACTGTCTTAATAAGGAATTTAAATTAATCAAAGGTACTCGTAAATTTACTTTCATAAAAGTGCGTTTTATGGGTACCTTCAATACGTATTTAAATTTCGGTGGCGACAGAAAATTGATCCGGATCTTGCGGAATTTCACCAGACCCCGAAACCATGACTAGCAATTTTTTAAAATAATTTTAGTGATTTAAATTTTCAGTCTAAATAAATGGCTCGTATATTTATTTATTATGCGAAATCCTTTCTAAGGAAAAAGCGGGATGTTACAGTTATCGTCCCAACTGAGTGGTAGTTAGACAACTACATACTAAGAGTATATAAAGCAAACTTGAGTGTGTTTTTCAGTGAACTGATTCATAATGCAAATGCATATTCTTCCACAAATTTAACAACTCATGTCTTTAAGATGGGAAGAAAGGAATTATTGAGAAAATGGAACATATCATATCTTATCTTTGAGATAAAAAGAGCCGGCAGAAGACACGACGGAGCCGAAGGAAGAACGCGAAATTGACACGAAGCTCAGTGAGGATGAAGAGAAAAAAGCAATGAAACTAAGACTTTTATAGGAGGGAGGGGAGGCGGAATTGAAGGAAAGATGGAGAACACCGACGAAGAAGAGAGACGTAGAAAAGAGGTCAAGGATACGACGAAGAAAGATGTGTCTGAGCATTCATTGTTCTTTCCACCTTTTTTCTCTCTCTCTCTCCCTCCCCCGGGACAAACAAATACAGTGGCACATAAGATGACATCGTATTTTGACGTCCTTGAACATTCCCATTTTGCAAATACAAGTCGACACCACAACATGCTAAATCTGGCTACAAGTATCTCAAAAGAGAATTGTGCAAATTAAGCATTAGCCAAAATATAGAAGAAGATAATTAAATATGGAAACGAATATCAATTTGATGGCTGAAAACAAAGCCATATTACCCGGAGCGCTAAGTTTTACACCCAACTTAGCCGTCAACAATTCAATAATAGTCCTCATCGAGTCATCAATCTCATCCTCCTCTTCTTTCTCTCTATAAGTACCCCCCCACACACTCACCAAACGCAAATAAAAAGAAAAATAAAAACTTCATAAAAAAAAAAGGAAACAGATTTTGTTGATCTTCTTCTCTCTGTCGTTTCGTTCCTTCATATATATATATATAGACACGCGCGCGCACAAACCTATATACGTATAATTATATATGATGGGTTTTCTTCACAAGCTTTGGGACGAAACGCTGGCCGGGCCCACACCGGAGACGGGCCTGGGGAAGCTGCGGAAGTACAACTCCTTCTCCGGCGGCACGACCCGGACGCCGGTGGCGGACGATGTGCCCATCAGCCGAAGCATCACCATTGTCCGGACCCACTCCAGCTTCAGACCCGCCACCTCCGATCCTGCCTCTCCTTCTTCTGCCCCAGTCACCCCTCGCACCCCCTTATCCCGTAAGTCAAACATATCATCAAGACCTATCAATTAGTCTAATTGAAGTTTAATTATTGTTATTTCTTATAAATAAAAGCATGTGATAAAATAGATTTCTTCTTCTTCTTCTTCTTTTTTACCCCGTTGAAAACAGAGCTTATTATATATGTAGCATATACTTCGTGAGCTAAAACCGTGGAAATAGATAGATCGTCTATGACAGCATGTGCTATCAGAATCGTTGCTCTTTGATCATTGAAAAAGACAAGGAAATGGAACCTTTTTACGTTGCTTTCGGAAAAATGTTACTCGTATTTATTTAATGTGAGACTTTTTATTCCATTCATCATTAGATAAGATGTCATTGAGAAAGTGTGGGTTAAATTTTATCTAAAGAAAAATAGTGAGTCAACATAAATTTCTTATATAATAAATTCATATATCACAACTCTTAATTTATTTTATTTTTTTATTAAAATTGTGAAACCGAGTTTCATATTATGATGAACATATTTTCTGTTGACTGTTTTTATCTGAAATTTTATCATTAAAAACGTTTATAAGGTAATTTTTTTTATTAACAAAAATACAAAGCGTAATTTTTAGGGTTTTTGGCCTTTTTAACTTTTTAAAATTTGGCAATTAGGGTTGCCAATTCGATTTAGCTTGACACAACCCATTCGAGCATGTCAAGTATAATGTGGGTTCTTTGGTTTCCTAAGGGCACTATGCCCTATCTCTTTAAACAGTACAATTTATTATGGTATTAACTTAAACATAGTCATATAATCATAAAATGTTTATAATTAAATTTTTATTTATGTTTAATTGCATAGTTTTTTTAATTTTTATTTTTAAATTATTGAATTCTTAAATTTGAACTAAAAATATTAAAAGAGCCATAAATAATTATGTAATTTGGGGGTTTAATTTTTTAAATAAAAAATGTAATACCTTGTAATCAAATATAAATTAAGATATCATTATAACCATTCTTATGAATATTTAATAATTTTTAAGTTAATATAATATTTAATTTTATTTTTTAGAAAAAAGAGGACGTAGTGTTCCTACGGACACCAAAACACCCAAGTATAATAAAAGACCATCAATTAATGCCTCCTTGGCCCAGGTTTATGCGGGGTGTCAGAATCTCAAAATGGTCTATTGATCCATGCTCTTCTTATGTTTTATGATTAAATATTAAAAAAATCAATTTTTATAATTTAAATTATTTTATTAGCTTGTATTAAAAAACATAAGTTAATGTATATTAAAAGATGATAAATGAGTTAATGCTTATTTTAATCTCAAAAATTGTAAGTATGAGTCTATTTATTACCATCTTCGTTCCATAATGTTAGTCACTTTCACATTTTTAAGTTTATTCACAATTCAACATTAAATTATAAATGAATCTGAAAAGGTCAAAGAGACTGACATTATAAAATGGAGGGAGTAGTTTCTAAAATTTGAAAATAGATTTTTTAATTTATGAAATTGAAAGTCATAGGTTAAGTCAAGTTAGTCATCTAATTCATTATCAATAATTATGTCGTCACGTTGTTTGTTGATATGTCATATTAAATGAATTTGTGATGACAACTAAGCTTAAAATGAGATTGTGGCATCATTTTGGACTGAAAATGGGGTTACAATAGTACTTGAGAGTGCAAAACTTAGTTGTTTCCACAAATTCATTTGCAACTGCGTATGCTCCAATAACCCCATTTGTAGTCTCAAGTGGTCCCACAACTCATTTGTCGCCTAAGTTGTTGTTACAACCTCATTTAATATGACAAATATGTTAAAACGTGAATGATAATGAATTGAAAGATAAACTTGACATACAATTTACAATTTTAAAAAGTAGAGTGACTCATGCTTGCATTTTCAAGCACTAAAATGAACATGATGTTAAATAATGCATTTCTTAAAATACTAGAATGCTTCGTTTTAAAATGATACTTTATATATACTTAAATAAATTTTTAATTTTAGTACTTAATAAATTGTGACATTTGGTCTTGACCTCTAATAATTTTCTTTTCTTCAATTTTGGGCCCTATAAAAAAATTTGTTCAGTTTTGGTCCCACCATTTGTTATTCCTATTTATTGATGCCGTGCAAGATATAATTTCAATATGTGGCACTCATTAATCCCATGTAGTAGGTTGCTCACCTAAATACTCATGTTTGACCCAAACAACCCAAACCTTACCTGGCCCGTTTACTGATTTATGTGATATCAATCATGACCAAAATCCGTTACCCAAATTCATTTCAATCGTCTCCCCTCCCCTACCTTCGAAGCTCCTCGCCTCACCCTATGCTAACTGCCCTTACCCTCATCACACCCACCCTTCATCTTTAAAGAAATAGGTAAATAGGTCACACTTGGGGTATTTGGGTTGTTAACCTGTCACAAAGGATTAATGAGTGTTATACAAGTTGAATTTGGACTTCCATTTGTTGCATCGTTAGTTAAAGTAGATAATTGATAGTATGGACTAAAATCAAATAAAAATATTTTTATTAGACATGAAAACCAATTTTTTCTTATTAGGTGTCAATACTAAAGTCCACAATTGACATGAAAACCAATTTTTTTTTATTAGGTTTCAAACACTAAAGTTCACAATTTATTAAATATTTCAAATTTATTTAAACCCTTTATATAATATTAGTGAGCATTAACAGGCACAAAGTGTTCGCCAAGTAGTGACTATTGAATGCGGATAGTGGAATGAGTGATTGCTATCAATGTTTTTAAAGTGGGTTACAGTGCATTATTTTGTTTTATCATTTATATTTATTTTGATTTGATTTTATTACTTAAAGACGGTTTCTCACATATTCCATTAGACAAACGCTCTCTTAAACTAAATTTCATTATTCTTCACAATTTTTGAAACTAAATTCATTAATTTGATAAAAAGCTGGTTTCTCCTTATTAAATAGTATCTTTATAGCAGAGAAATCTAATAATTTTATAGATAATTTTTATATTGAAGTCTAAGGAGGTTGTGCACTTAATTAAGTATAATTAAGAATATCATCTATATGTTTGTAATGTTTGTGCACTCATGAGAATAAAATTTATGCATTATTAATGACATATGTATGAGTGTATAAAATTAAGTGTACATGTAATATTTTTATTGAAGTATAGTAGCATAATATTTCAACAAAATAATCACCTTAAAAATCTTACAGCGGACACGCCAGGCGGGGATTTCAAGAAATTCACGAGGAGAAAATCGTCAGCGACTGCAGCAGTGGAGAGCTCCGAGTCTACAAGTCTGACTAATTACGATTGGTTCTCCAATTTATTTTTATTTTTTTGAATTTCTTTTTTTATGAAATGGCGCATACGATATTTGACTTTTCAGTTGTCGCCCACTTTGGTGTCTAACTTCTATTTCCATGGTTTGCAGGGTGATTATGAGTGCTTTGGATCGTTGTTGAGAGAGGAAGAGAGATGTTTTGTTTTGAATTTCATTACGCTTGAGGCAGAGGGAATGCGTTTTCTGTACATACAACAACGCAGATCCCTAGACCCTAATTTCTAATAATTATAATTATAATATAAATATTGTATATATGTGAGTTGCGTACAAATAAAATGGCTAAGATGACGCGTCAGATTGAGCCCATCAGCCTATGGTTCATGAGGCTCTGGGGATGTAAAGGAGAAGAAACTCGGGTTCTGTATATCTTTGTAAATATGATTACTTGTTTTTCTTACCGAGGTTTTGGCTATTGCATATATGGATTCTGTACTCTTACGTCTAGCAGTGGAACTTAATGAAGCTTGGAGGCTGTTGTATACATGCTTTATGTTAAAATGAATTTGTTTGTATTCAAGGCTATTCTTCCCTGTTTTATCTTTTCTTTTGGGGGATCCCACTCCAAGTAATGCCTTTTCTGCGAGAAATTTCAGTGTATCTGATTTTTCATCAATATAATCAAATAGATAATTGTCACTGCAACACCCTAGCTAGTTGGTCTATGCTTAAGTCATAGGCTTCCCTGGATAGGTGGTTGAACTCTGGTGCTGTGAACTACTAGTGTTCTATATTACTGGTTCAAATTAGGATTACGAAAAATACGGGCCATTTTGAAATTTTCTTTGACAAGTACGGTTACATACAGAGTACAGAGCCATGCGGATAGTATATTGTATAACGGCATAACTAAAGGTAAGGGAAGTGCGAATACATACCTGACACCGAAAGATCTATCGGCGGGACATACACATAGGGCCCAAATATATACACAATACCCTAATATCTCATACATATACAGGTCTGAATAGTTCACATACATAGAATCCACGTAATATACATATACAATGGGTAAAGGAAAACTATGCACACGAAGGGTACTACTCACTTCGTGTACGGTACAACTCTAAGCCTTTACCATCAAGGTGCTGCCCCTCTACTCGCTGTCCTCCTCCTCCTCCTGCTCGATGGGATCCTCCTCCTCGCTGGACACGTCCGTCACTGCCGTGAAGTCTTGCGCGCCGAACTGGCGCGGTAAGACGGGAAGAACCCGCTTACGGGCAGTCGTACATCGGCCCCGACCTCGTACTGGGGGTGTGGATGGAACAAGGTCTGCGAGTGGCGCGGCCTCTAGCTCCGGCTCAGACTCTGACGGGGGCACCTCCTCATCTCCGTCGAGGTGGATGGGGTCTCGACTGCTGCTCCTGGGACGTTCGTCAATCCATATCGGATGCATCGGTGAGGACCCTGGGGCTCCGAGTCTCTGTCTAGGAGGTCGATCGGGCTCGTCCGGTATCCGCACTGGCGCGAAGGTACTCGTCTCGAGAAGAGTGTCCGTATGGTAGTTGCGCATGCGAGTATGGGTGAATAACCATACGTCTTTCGCTGGCGGGGAAGTCATAGCTGCAAGCTGGATCCATACACGAGTGGGGGTGAGAACTCTTGGTCCTCCTCAGTGGGGTTTCCGTCGCAACAACAAATGTTTATTTTCTCGGGTATCCTCCAGGCTGCTCAGGGGATCTCTAGGTGAGCATGCATACTAGAACCCTACTGATTATTTTCTTTGTTAAGACCCTGAACAGCTTTATCTAATTTATCTAGATGGGGATCTAGTCTTGCTTATCTAGGTTCTCGCACTTTCTATCCTAGACCGTTGTACATATATGCCCGGTGACCCTGCCCCATGCGTTCCCTTCGAGCATGGTGACATGGTCGGGACATAACCACATTTAATCACATTGACATGAATGCAAGGTGATCGTGTCCCATGCGTTCCCTTCGAGCCTGGTGATGTGATCGAGCCTCATGCGTTCCTTTCGAGCATGGTGACATGCACAATGCCTGCGTTCCCTTCGAGCCTACTCTTGTGCACTATGCATGGGTGGATTCTCTTTCTTTTAACTGGTATTATACACACTCTGGTCGCCTTTCTTTGGGCTAAACCAGGCGGAAATCATACTTTCTTATCTTTGTACTTAGGTTCTCATGCACCTTTATCTTTCTCATTGGACTCTGGTTCCTACCTTTTATTATCTTTCTTTATTAGGCTTTCATTAAATCATGACCTCTAGTGATCTATTCTCATGATGCATGCTTTCGTGTGCCATAAGAGGCGCAATTGTACTTATTGGATCCCTTGGAACCTCTAAAATCTCAAGTCTGCCAGGTTTCATTCGAATACTTAGAGGGGAATTTGAATGAAATCCCTAAGAGTTCTTTCATTCGACTGAACATGGGTTTCATTCGACTGAAATCCTCAGCATTCTTTCATTCGAATACTATGGGATTCAATCGAATGAAATCCTGAAATATCCTTTCATTCAACATCTTGGGAATCCAATCGAATGAAAGCTTCCTTTGGCTTTCATTTGACTGAAAACTGCGGGGATTCGAATGAAAGTTTCAAAATCGCATCCCCGAGACTTCAGTTCTCAATTTTCCACTGTTCCTAGGGTTCCAATCAGTTCAGTTATACATTTCATTTATCAAAATTTCCCAAAACCCTTTTTACCCTGATTATCCCAAAAACCCTACTTAACATTTTCATAGTCAGAAATACAAAACAACATATATACAGTTATAAATTAAACCACATAAACAGTGGGCTTAGGGTTACCCACATCCGATGGAGATTCCGAATCGGTAGGTTCAAAGTGGAGAATTTCCTCTTCAGGATGGTGTGCTCCGGTGATTTTTCTGAGACTCTGGCACGAAACCTAGATGTGTCGGAACGGGATCGTCGGTTAGTAAAAATGGCTGAAAGTTAATGTAAATTTTCAAAAGTTACGTGGTTATTTATAACCACGCACAGTAAAGTTATTTCTTTTCTTTTTCCTTTTCCTTTCTTTCCTTTATTTGTTTTTGCTGAAGCTCTGCTTCAGTTTCTTTTTATTTATTATTTATTATTATTTATTATTTATTATTTACTTCCTTCAGAAGTAACTTCTTACCCCGACTAGCTCCGTTTTCGTTTGATCGCGTTTTGTCCAAAAAGTCTCACTTCTGGTTGCCCTAAAAATATTCTGGACATACCGTTGCAAGCCGTTTATTTTTCCCTTCAGCCCGGGACAGCCTTTCCAGGGATCCGGGGCTTCCTTACCGAGTCAAGAGACTCCTCGGGCGTTTTTCAGTATCCAAGAAATTTTTGTTCGAGTCGAAACTCGTCCGGCAACTCCGAAAAAATTACGGGACAACTAAACCTAGCCCGTTTCCCTAAATCCCTAGGGTTTCAGAGGTTTAACTCTTCATCCCTTGATCCTTCGGCGTTTCCCGGCCATTCTCAGTAGCGAAACTGGCAGGTTTTCCGCACCCAGGAATGCGGGATGTTATAGTCACGAGTAAATTCATGTTCTCAGTTAATCAACTGAGAAAACAAACAACAATTTTATTTGATTTCTGAATTATTATCATAAAAAAAATTGTGGACAATGACTATTTCTTGGAAATTAAAGCATTCTAAGATCAATTTGTCGTCAAAATCTCAATCTCAAGGGGACTATAAAAAGCTGTGGTGTCTCTATAGCTTGGCTTAGGTCGATGTTGTCTTCATTTTCTCAATTAAATCAGCAGCATCTTGAACGGTTGAGATATTTTCAGCTCCCCCTTCTCCAATTGAAATGTCAAATTTCTCTTCCAAAGCCATCATGATTTCAACCTGTTGGAAATACTTACATACACCAAAACATGTAACAATAATGCGCTTCCTGCATATGCTTACTTATTTTTATATCAAAAATCTAGAAACTAACGAATAATTAAGGACTAAAGTTGAGGGCCTCACAGTATCCAGAGAATCAATACCCAAATCTGCAAATTTAATCCCTGGAGCCACGGTGGCTTCATAAATAGAAAGTTGCTTTGTGATGGTGCTTTGTGTAACATCCCGCTTTTCCCTTAGTAAAATGTTTGGCAAAAATGAATATGGAATAATACCTAAATCAAGCTGGGAAGGTTAGGATAGGAGTTTTTAGGTTATAAACGTCCATAGAACATAGAGTTTTGTCGTCTCGGGAAATTCTGCAGACAGCAGAATGGTGATTGTTGGTCACTGGAATTTAACGGTGTATCAAAGGTATATGGGAAGAATACTCCTCAGGAGGAAAATTCACAAATGCCTTCGGTTAACCTCAATTCCATGTTAAGGAATATTAGGGGATCGCGACGGTATGCTCGGAATATTTTTCGGACGACCGCGCGCGACGCATCGGGACAGCGAGTGACCAAACACTAGCAAAACGGGATTGGGAAGACCCAAAATCTGCAAGACCACGTGATGCTAATCAGATTTTTTTGAGAAATTAATAAAATAAAGGTTACTATTCATGGATTGACCTTTTATTTATCTAACCTAATTAACTAATTAAATTAATAATGGCATAATGGTAATTTTGGGGAAGGAAAAATGGGAAAATGGGGGCAAATTTCGTGGCTATAAATAGCCATGCCACCAACCCATTTAATTCACATTCAAGCCCTCTTGGAAGAGCAGAAACTCTGCTCGTGTGCGCTGCGTTCACACTATTGAAAGCCCGAGGCAAGCTAGGATAACGCTCTGTACTTGGAGGACCACTCTCCCACACCTTCCTCAACATCCAATCGGCCTCTAAAGAAGTGGGTAACTTAGGCATACTCACCTCCTTGGTGTTCTTGAGTTCTTTGTGTGATCATGTATATGTATGTGTGCTTGTAGATGATTGTATTATGCTATGTAGACATGGTTGTGCATGTAGATGGTTAAGATGATTTTAGGTGGGTAGTGATGGATGGAATGATGTGTTCTAAACCTTGAAAAAGTATGAAAGTTGGTTGAGAGAAGTTAAAGAAAGTTGGCCAAGCTCTCGGGTTACAGGTGCTGAAAGCCCCAGGGCACTGAGCGGCCAAGGCAAGGCGCTGAGCGGCCTGTGACCTGAATGCCACGTAAGTTTGGATAAGGACGCCTTAGAACCTGAGGGAGCTCAGGGAAGCGCTGAGCGCCCAAGCAGGGCGCTGAGCAGCCAAGGGCACTGAGCGGCCTAGGGCTCTGGGCGGACAGCCAGGGCGCTGAGCGGCCCGAGAACCCTAGGGTCCTAACTAGACTTGTCAAAAACCCTAAAAAGGTTGTAACCAGTCTATGAAACCACATCATCCCATCTGCATCACTCTAGGCCACCCAAGGATAATAAAGCATGAATAGATTATTGACACCAAGTAGTGCATGCATCATGAGGAACAGTTGCTGTTAAGGGTAGGGCAACTATGGATCACTAGTGTTGAATGACCTAATGTTTAAAGATGATAATTGAATATAGGAAACTGGTAAATTCTTAAGAAAGTCTGACCTAGTTATATAATAGGAAATCCCTCTCTTGGCACGTTAGACCTGACAAGCCCCTTGCTAGTCCCACAAGAAGGACTAGTTACGATTATGGTATGTAGGCGTTGACCTGAACATGGGTTTCAGCCCAGTACAAGAGAAAAGAAAGTAAGGAAAAGAAAGTAACGCTTGAGCTTTTATGTCATGGCGTTTAAAAGATGAGTAAGATGTCCACGAAGTTCGGACATAAGAAAGAAAGAAAGTCGTCCACGAAGTTCGGACGTAAATGATAAAGTTTTCCACAAAGTTTGGACACCCCAGAAAGTCGTCCATGAAGTTTGGATGCCGTCCACAAAGTTCGGATGGTGTCTACAAAGTTCGGATGTAATGATAAAGTCATCTATGAAGTTCGGACGCACACAGGCCCTTACTCGCTAGTGATACCACAAGGGTACACTCCCACCATTCTACAAGCAGAATGGTTGCAAGCATGTTGTAGCTGTAAGGGGATGACGATCCCGCAGTCTACATGGGAGCGAGCGCATCCAGTAACGAAAAGGACGCGCCACAGACGTGTAAGAAAACCCCCTTTCCCTCATGCATGGTAGGTATGTGATGAATGCCTATTTGAACGATTACAAATGTATTAAGTAACATTCCATGAACACGCATGAGACGGTCTAAGTAGTACTGCGAGTAAAGTTAACAAGCGTGAATACCTAGGCAAGTCAAAGACTAGAAATCCCCATCACTCAATAATTTAGATAAAGCTGCTCAGGATCATAGGAAAGATAATAACCAGTAGGGAGTCTAGATACACGAACACTTAGAGATCTCCTGAGTGACCTGAAGCATAATCAAGTTAAACAGACCCCACCTGCCTACAGTTATCCACTAAGAACCACATGTTCTTACCCCCACTCGCTTGTGACTTCAGGTGAATACTATGAGCCTTCCGCCGAAGAAGCAAAGGATCTTCCACAGTAAGATTAGGCACCGAGACCCCGAGACGGGGGACGTCATGGAGACATGGACCTACATAACAGTGGAGTACCCCGAACCTCTGCAAGATGCCCCAGCAGGCCCTTCAGACCTCGGATCAGCGGTTGACGACCCCATCCTCGTTGACATCGATGAAGAGGAGCTACCTCCAAACGAGAAGGACGAAGAGATAGACCCCAACTCCTGGCTGCCACGACCTCCTCGACAGCTTTATCGCTAAGGAGCTAGGAAGCGAGAAGCCTCTTTCTACTATCGCCCGTTCGTGCCACGCGCCCACGATGCTGAGGCAAGTCCGTCCACCATGCATCAAGACTTGCCATGTATCCCAGAAACTCCCCCGGACGAAGCAGACAGTCCCGCCGAAGAGGACCCGATGAGCGAGACTCCTCGGAGGAGGAAGAGAGAATGAGGACGAGGAAGAGGAAGACCCTGACCCAGACTCGGAGGATTGAAGCCGGAGCACCCCCTGACCAGTTGATGTCTCTCATGACGCTTTTGCTGACTCTAATGCAACCGCCCTTTTGTTTGACTATATGAATATGTATATGTATATGTATATGTATATATATATATATATATATATATATATATATGTTAACTGTTGTACTGTATGTATTTTTCTATGACTAAAATGTATGTACAGTAAATATGTATTTTCTCTGACTCATATGTATGTACAAGAAAATATGTCTAATTGTAAATGAACTGTAAATTAGTGGTGATTGGACCCAATGTTCTGTACTTGATGTATGCATGTTTACTAGTTTTACTACCTTTCAATTATTCATACGTACCGAGCATAAGATACAGCTCCCATGCACACGGGTCTTACTTGCAACATAAAAGTAATTTGTGGCAAAAAAGGGGGTCCATTTTTGGAGATAGAAGAACTATTTTCCAGCTAGGGACTAAGAGTACTCCCACACGACGATTAACAACCTAGCGGACGCGGATTATGACTTAAGCATAAGCTTCTAACCTAGGGTGTTAAAGTTGGTATGAGAGCAGTTTAGTCCAAGAGAGCCTGAAGACTGAGCTGCACTATGCTTTAGAGCATGATAATGGTGTATACTGCTTTAGGTTGAATGAGTTGTTCTATGTGCACTAGCTTTTCTTGAGACTGATCAACTTGGGATTTTGCTGGTGCTCTATAAACAGTCATGCCGCCCAGAAGGAACCATACACGACGTACCCCAGATAATGCTAATTTTACAGACGTTATTCGTAAAAACCCGAGCCACAACACAGATGGCAGCTACCACTGCTGCAAGGAATGCGCTCCCAATAGCGCAAGAAGTCAACACCCAAAAGTATGCTGAGTTCATGAGGACCCACCCACTAACTTTTGAGGGACAGATAGATCTGGAGGTCATTTACAATTAGATTGAGGGAATGGAATAGATATATGAGGGCCTCATCTCCACCGAAGAGCAGAACATATAGTTCGCGGCAAGGATGTTCCGTGGGGTGGCTTGTGATTGGTGGAAAGCCACTAGGCCCCTGCTAGAACATAGGGACGGTACCATTACAAGGCATGCCCGGTTACCCTACCTCCAACTCAACGGCAAGGACGTGTATTTACTCTCTCTGCTAATGAGGCACAAGATGCAGATGATCTGATCCATGGTAAGTGCATAATGAAGGGTGAATCCCTTGCGGTGCTTTATGATTTAGGAGCGTCGCATTCATTTATATCCTATGCTAGGGTCGAGACCTAGGTTTGTCACCTACCTTATTGCCATACACTTTAATTTGATATGTCTTCCCCTGGTAGGGTTAGATATAATATTGGGTATGGATTGACTGCGAGCCAATCAAGTTATCTTGGATTGTGTTGCAAAGGTAGTCAGTTTTCCACCCGCAAGTTTAGAAGTATCCATTCCTGGAGCGAAGGCAATGTCACTGTACTACTGCCCACTTGATGAATAGGGATACATCTTGCTAGCATCTTTAGAGTTAGAGGCGAAGCAACAAGTAGACCAGATTCCAGTGGTATGTGAGTACCCGGACTTATTTCCCAACGACATCCCAGAGTTTGCCCCAGAACAAGAAGTGGAGTTCTCGATCAACCTAGTCCCCAGAGCTGGGCCAATTTCTATCGCACCTTATCGCATGTCCCCGATAGAGCTGCAGGAACTAAAAAGGCAGTTGGAATAGCTCTTGGGAAAGCAATTTATTCGCTCGAGTGCGTTACCTTGGGGAGCTCTAGTACTATTCGTTAAGAAGAAAGATGACTCGATGTGGATGTGCGTGGACTACTGGCAGCTGAATAAGGTCACCATCAAGAATAAGTATCCGTTGCCAAGGATTGATGATTTGATAGATCAGCTTAAGGGAGCAAAGGTCTTCTCGCGGATTGATTTACGGTCTGGTTATCATCAAATTCGCGTAAAGGGAGACACTACAAGAAATTTGACTATTTCCGTCGACATTACCGTCGGTTTTTTTGAGGTTTACCATCGGAAAGTCACTTTATTGTCGGGATTACCGTCGGTGACACAGTAAGCGGTAAACTGACTGATGGTAATCAACTTACCGTCGGACACACAAGGACGATGCTAATTTCCGGCAGTTAAAACCGCCGCGCATCGGTTCAATTAAAAGCGAACTGGGACTTCTGTACCGTCATAGCAAACCGACGGTAAATGGATCTATTACCGTTACTATTAACTGACGATATTTGCCATTGGTGTTTACCGACGGTATTGTTATAAATAATAATATTTTTGTATAATCAATTACCGTCGGTTATATACAACGGGAAAAATAATAATATTGTATATCAGCGATGACCGTCGGTTATAAGAAGACGGTAAAAAATAATATTATTTTATTTATTAATTACGTCGACAAAAGTCGACGATAATGCTAAATCTAATTTAACTTCGTACCGTCGGTATTATGCAACGCTAATTTAGTTATGCTACCGCCAGGCCTAAACCGACGGTAATTGGAAACTTATTTTTTGTCAAATTTGCGCTTATAACTATCAACTTAAAATTAAAATTATGATAATTTGTAATTAGATTTGCAGTAAATAATTATATTTTGTCTAAATAATTTGATTTTTAATAATTATGTTATTATTTAAATAATTATATAATATTTATATACCCTAATATTCATAAATATATAAATTTTATATTTTATTAATTTAAAACCCATATAGCCTTAGATTCACTATTATATCTGATTTATATTTTATTTAATTAATTTATAGCCCTAAACCCTAAACCCTAATTGTCAGTTAATTTAATATACATTTGAAATTATTAATAAATAATCGTAGAAATTATTAATAAATAATTGTAATTCGCTAATTTTGTAGTTTATTATCATGCATAAATTTATATCTAATAACTAATCATGGGATTAATCAATTAACACTGACATGTCGGGTAAAGGAAAATAGAACAATTAAAGAATACTAGGCATTAAGTTGTTGTGAAACGAAAGAAATATAATAGTTAGATTGTTTACGGTTTATACAAATCTCAGCTAGTTTGACGACGAATAATAGACACTATCGACGTCATTTTCAGAATATAAGTCCGAGTCAAAATCTTCTTCTTCTTCTGCGTCTTCTTCTTGGTCTTCTTCTTCATCTACCTCTTCTTGTTCATCACTGTCACCGTCGACCTCTGATTGCAAGTGTTTATAAATGTTAGAATTATTAAGTATCTCTGGTTCGTCATTTTCTGCTATCAATGCGATTGTATCTATTGTGTGGTCTGCGATTGGTGAAGGGATTAGGTCTGGCACTTGATATGGCTGATCATTCGATGATTGCTCAGCTGATTGAATGCCATCCAACTAATACGGCCGCTCGATTTACTTTTGATCACAACTTTCCAACTTGATTGAGTTGCTCCTGGATAGCTAGCATAGTATACTTGCTTTGCTCTTGCAGCAAGGATGAATGGATCATACAAGTTGTAACGCTTTGCATGATTAATCTCAGTAATCGGGTAATCCGGATGAGTTCGTGTTCCATTTGGTGAAGGATCGTACCAATGACAGAAGAAAAGAACAACGTGATTAGATGGTCCATTGTGCTTATATTCCAATACAAGTATTTTTTGAAGCACTCCATAGAAATCAGTACATGTTGCCTCAGTATTTGAATATTCACCCTTGACACAAACACCAGTGTTGTCTGTCTTTTGATTAGCTGCCCATTTTTGTGTGTGGAACTTGTATCCATTAGCAAAATAAATGGGCCAGCTAATCGCTTTGTTCATTGGGCCCCACGACAAGCTCATCAAGTTATAGTCGTTATTATGATTATTACGCACCTCAGAAATGCATGGTGAAAATAACTTGTTAGATTGGTTATGACAGGAAACTGTTATAGGCGGTTAATGCTTAAGGTATAAACATAAAATCGTGGAAGACATATGTAATTTGCAAACCATGGAGGAAACATTTGATCGGTTCTTTGCTTACCAAATTCTCGTTGAAACATCCTGAAACGGAGTGTGCTGGTAAGAATAGAGTTACAAGATTGTATGTTAATCAAACATAGTATATTAAGGACGGATGAATCGAACTTACTCATAGTAAGGATGCATTTCTTCACAGTTGAGCAGAACACACAGATGGGCTGCTTCCTTTTCTTGCGCACTCAGCCAGTAATCTAATCCCTTTCCTGCCGGTCGACCGGATGGATTGAAGATAGACAGTGTTGACTGACTAGGCATTCCTCCACCATCATCGTTGCGTCCCACTGTGGTTCTACTGCAGTTAACATTCGCAGCAAAGTAGTAGGAACAAAATAAGGAAGTTTCTTTTGTCAAGAATGCCTCGGATATCGACCCCTCAACTTGAGCTCTATTC
>QANU01068154.1:72547-160070 GCA_003254905.1 Nissolia schottii | reverse complement strand
TAGCTTTAAGTAGCAATTTGAACCACCTCAATCGGACATCTGTAGCTCAAGATATCGCGATTTAACTAACTGCTGTGCAGAACGGCTCCTATCCCTTTTTCTCTATGCTTTCTTACCAAGTCCGCTCAGCGGCCTGGGTGCCATCGCTGAGCTATTTAAGTACATCCGCTGAGCGGCTAGGGTCCTTCCGCTGAGCGGTTTGCAGAGCAGAGGCGGCTACAGGCTGTCATAATAAATGCTCTGGCAGACTTTTGCAGGGGCGGCGCTGACGTGGTGAGGTGTCGCCAGGCTGGCTCCAGCTGGCGCAATGATTGCGCCGGTGCAAGTTACTTGCCGAATTAAGTTCGCTGAGCGATAAGTGTTGTACCGCTGAGCGATTTACTCTTTAGCACTGAGCGATGTGTGGTTCCTCGCTGAGCGGTGCCTCGTCCAGATTCTTCTCTTTAAGCTCTTTTATAATTTTGCCCTTTTCTTCCATTCTTCATGAGATTATTCTTTAATTAGGCTGCTCGCATCCATCCTCAAAATATTTTTTAATATCCTACAAAATAAGGGGAATTCATTAGATAATTCTTTAAAAAGTTTGCAGATAAGTGCTCTTTTGATATGTCAAAATTGTATAAATTGGGCACTTATCAACATTGCACATTATCTAATTACCGTCGGTTCGGTTATTTGTCCGACGGTAACGAGCAATCGTATTAAACGGAACCAATTTCGAAGTCATTACCGTCGGTACTATTTCCCGACGGTATCACCTCAGTATTTTCCGTTTGTCCCAACTGACGGTAACTTTGTTTGCCATCGGAATAGTCCGACGGTAATGCACACTTAATTTTTGCTAAGCCCTAGCGACACTTTAATTGAGCGATTGATAAAGGCCAAGACCAACATGGTTGTAATCAAGTTGGGAAAACAATAATATGATAATTCCCAACACCTAATTACAACCACCTTGGGCTTGACTTTTATCACTCTCCCAATTAACGTGGCGCCAGTAATAAGCTCAACAAAAATTAATGGGAATGTTTAAATAATCAGCCAGTTAATGAATGAAAAAGTCTAAGATGGTGGTAGTCATCACTGTTCTCCTAATGGGACAGCTGATAATTACCATCATCTTAGATTTCGCATCCATTAGATGGCTCAGTTTACGCAACGGCAGCAGACTGATAACCAAATTAAACTAATATCACGTCCACGATGACAAAAGCATCGCACGACGGATAATAAAGTGGAGAATCGATGAGAGAAGAGAAGAGAATAGAAAATATGGTGCAATTTAGAAGGATGGGGGGTGGGGTATTTATACTATTCGGCCAATGGGTTACCGTCGGATATATCTGACGGTATTGTTCTCAGAACGGTGCGACGATCAATGAGAATGTTGAACGTATTGAAAACGGTCGAGCGTTGGGAAGAGGCGTCGGTTGAATGCCCGAGGCACTTACCGTCGGTCGTTACCGCCGCTATAACCTCTGATATCTTTACCATCGGACAGAGTCGACGGTTGTGTTCTCGGAACCGGCGCCGGCGCGACGATTAATGGGAATGTTGAACGGCCGAGCGTTGGGAAGAGGCTTCGGTTGAATAAATGAGGCACTTACCGTCGGCTAATACCGCCGCTGTGATCTGATATATTTACCGTCGTATCGTGCCGCCGGTAATGATTGCACCAATAAATTATTGATTACACGTGGCTTTTTGCTATTAGTTGTACGTTTCTGTCGGTTATTTCCGTCGGAAATGCTGTTCCCGCCATAACCCGCTAAAAAATTACCGTCGGTATTTGCGTCGGGATGACTATCCCATGGTAATAGCACGCCTTTTTCACCGGTCGACCGGTTACCGTCGATTATTTTATTTTTTCCGACAGTAATGTCTCGACAGTAATAGTCATTTTTATTGTAGTTGGAGCATCTCATGGGATACATAGTTGTGATTTGTGAGGCTATTCTTATTTTATATATATTTTGCAAGCTTGTGAGACTAATATTATGATTCTCTTTAAGCATCATATATATACATACCCCCTTCAACTTATATCCTTTTACAAAGTACCACAATGAACTTTAAAATCTCCCTAAAACTTTAACCTATGTCGACTCAATTTTGCTAAAGTACTAGTAATATCAAATGAAAAAAAAAATCCATTCATTAATACAACTTATTGATTCATTTATAATATTATTCATCAAATTGTATAGAATTAGTCATTTTTTATTACAATAAAACTTTATTTGGTTTTTAATATTATAAATTTTTATATATTAATGTAGCTATTAAAAAATAGATTTGAACAAAAATGAATTCATCAACGGTCTAAATTTAATGTAAAACAAATATTGGTTAACATGTTTTCATGTAATATTACTAATATTATTGTATTATCAAATTCAAAACAAAAAGGGTATATTGAAGTATTATAGTCAAATTTAGGGACTAATTAAGACGGTTTTGAAAGATTTTTAAATTAGGGTGGCCCTATACTCTTTTTCCAATAAATAAATATCACATTTCACATTATAAGTGCTCGATAAATCAATTTATTAATTAAAATCAGCTAAGTTAATTAAATAATTTGTGAGAAAAAAATTTAAACAATTTATACGCACACACAAATGCAGGATAAAAAATGTTATTTTTTACATGTTACCAATTATTATATTATATAATTTAGAAATAATGGAAGAAATCACAAAATAATTTTGAAAATATTTACTATTATTAAGTTTTTCTTTAATTTCAGTAATTTATATTATGTTTTGAAGAAAAAAAAAATCCTATTTTATGGTAAAATATATATGATATTAAAATTATCTTGTTTCTATTATTCTTTCGATAAAATTTACCTTCTTGTTATTTTTGTTAATGATAGAGACATCATATGTACGTACAAGGATGCTTTTGGGTTATTAGACTACAACGCATACCTAACATAGAAGACTTGGACGAAATAATGAACTAATTTTATTGTGCATCTAACTTCCCAATATATATATATATATATTTAATGTTAACTACCCAAATTAACGAATTATTCCCAGACATCTATTACTAACTTGTGCCACTGACAGGGACAGATATAGAATTAAATTAGTGTAGTAGTTTATTTCTTGCATGGTTTAGTATTGATCATCTGCTTCATCTATTGAGAATAAGTAGAAAATAATGTTAGTCATTCGTTGCCTTATTTTGATAATAATTAGTCACTCGTTGTCTTTTTAAATGACTTTGACAAACAACAATAGAGAGGATTTATTTCCTTACAAGGAGTGAAAAAAAAAAAAAAATTGGCCCCAAAATATGGGAGGGGAGTATAGTCTAGTGTAAAAGTTTGGCGAATTTTAGTTATAATTTTTTTTTATACATAATACTCACCAAGAATGTATAAACGGGAGAGTATAGGACAGACTTGACAAAAGTAGGTAAACCAATACAAACACAACCATTGAGAAAAACAAAAGGAAACGAGCAACAACACCAAGCTAGCACTAAACAACAAACATAAACAGAGCTACATTACTATAGACAAACACCGCAACCAACACAAAGCCCAACTCAAAGCATAACACAACCCCAATCTACACCCACAATGCTCCAAAATAAAGCACCACACATCACTAATATCTGACCAAGGAAAAACAACACCAGACGCTACCAAAAGGTATATCAAGACAACACAAAGACTACTCCAAGACCCTTGCACCTTATTGAAAAATGTTGACATACTAAGTCATCACTTGCGCAAAGAACTAAAACTGAATTTTACTTTTTAAAAAAAATAACTTGCCAACCACCACTATTTGTTTCTCAACTTTGAATCAACCCCTTCGAAAACGCCAGAAAAAATGGAACAATGCAGAGCCTCACAAGCAATAAACAAATTTGAGGCACCCAAAATAAGGAAAGGCCTAACTACACCCCACCCAACACCAATTCAACTCGACAAGCACCTATTGACCCCATGATATGAATATGAATGTGCATGAAATCAGAAAAGGTTCTTTTGTTTTTTTTTTTTTACAATCTCCCCTTTATTATTCACACATCACTAACCCAATTAAGCATACTTTCTTTGGCTCCTTCTATTGTCATTAGTTTTTTTTTCCTCAAAAATATTTTTATTTCTACACTTCCAAATAGTCCAGATAACACTAAAGAATCCGCACAACCATACCTTTCTTCTAGGACCACAAATTAGAATCCATTGTCAAGCTTCAAACATTTCCTTAGGCCTCTTTGGAGCTAGCCAAGATATGTTCCAACCACTCAGCCACACAACCCATAGTTACGAAGGAAATTCGCAATGGATAAATAGATGTGTCACTGATTCTTCCTCTCTCTTGCACAAAACATACACCACTTGATCTTGTGGAATAATGTTCAATCGCACCATATGTTGTCTTGTTTTAACCTTCTCCAGGATCACGAACCACGCCCACAATTCTACCCTTGGTGGAACACGGCATTTCCAAAGATTCTTCATGAAGTTATATGTTGCCACCTCCGATTGTTGTATTATTTCATCTTGAACCACCTACAAAAAGGATTTAACATTAAAAGAACCATTATTAGTAAAACTCCACACCACTCTATCTAATTTCTCTCGATTCATGTTCACTCTTGCAAGGATCAGATGCATGTCAGTTAGCAGGTATTTTTCCACTCAAACAAATTTCTGAAATCACACTTACCAATACAACTTTCCTTTTGCACTGATATGTTAAACAATTGGTGAAATATAGTTTTCAAACATCCTTCACCCATCTAATAATCTTCCCAAAAATTGATTTTGCTCCTATCTCCCACATTCATTCTAATTCCATCAATGACCATTTTTTATATCTCAGGGTCACCCTAACCAAATTAATGAATTGCTACCCAAACACCACTATTTTGCTTCACTTGTTGATTTGCAAGAGGTTGCAATGGATTCAACTTATTGCACAAACAGACAATTTGTTTCCACAACAGGAAATCCTCCTTTGAAAATCTCAACCAACATTTGAATAATAATGCAGAATTTTTAGTGACTGTGCCACCAACACCTAGGTTGTCATGACCTAGAAAAAAATAGGGCATTTCTCACGCGAGATGCAAGACAAGGAAAGCCAGCGCGCTGCAGCCCTAGGCATAGTGCAGCGGCGTGGCGTGTGGGCGCGTTATAGCACCCAAGGAGCGTTGCATCACGTCGAGAAATTAGTCCCACATCGATTAGAGCGATAGAAGGGGATCTCCTCTTCCCCTTATATATAGAGGTTTCCTATGAGTATTTAGACTTGCTAATTCACTCTAGAGCTTGAGAGGTCACCCTTTTGTGAGACTTTTTGCTCTAGTTATTTTTTTTATTTCTTTTCTCCCACTCATTTTTCGTTTGTGGGGAAGCAATGCCTCCACGTAGGGCGTGTTAAGAGCTCCTAGCTTAGTGCTCGTTAGTGGTAAACCATTTTCAAGTGAGTGGGTTTCTTCAAGGTCTATTTTAGACTATGTATTTATTTTTAAAAGTTATTTAGTTATTTATTTTAATTATTTTAGCATTATTTTATTTATGCATGTTTTATAAAATCCTAGGAGGTGGAATTTATTATTTTATTTATGTATTTATGAATTTAGTTATTCTTTTATTTAATTAGTTATTTTCTCATGATTATTTATTTAGAAACTCTTTATTTATGAAGTAGATATTTATGAAGCTATTCTAGAAAATCATGAGGGACAACATATTTTACTACATTAAATACATTCATATTATGTATGTATGATTAGTATTAAGTGATATATATATATATATATATACACAAATTATTTAGTTAAACCCTTAATAAAAGATCATGGTTAATGAAAGATTTTGGTGGGAAAAAACTTAAGGAAAGGTTCTGGCTAAGGACAAAACTTGGTATTTAAGATGTCCATTGTGACGCATCTCTCTTACTTGGGAACCTCCTTAAGCATGAGATCTTAGTCTACATTTATTTGTCCAAGATAAAGACACTTAAAGATATTAAGTCATGTCATGTTATCAGTATCAGTTAAAGGATAATGTTATCATGTTATGTATTTTAAAAACTGTTTTCATGGAAGAATATCTAGGATAGAACTGTAAGTCAGCGACAACCTACGTTGACCCTGGTATACCTTGTACGATCTTAAAGTAGAATAGGATTCATGTAGATTTAGGGCAAGATCGTGATGCCCAATGTCATGTATCATGTAGATTAGGACTAACTACCATGAATTTATGGACTTTGGCAGTGTATCCCCAACTGTCGTGACCTAGGTACTTGGGTAGTGCATCAAGACTAACTATCAGGAATCTATAGACTCGGGCAGTGTATCCCCAACTGTCGTGGCTTAGATACTTGAGTAGTGCGTCCAGGATATTGCATCATTAAGCGAAACAGTAATACTCAGAATGTCTATCTAGAGAACTCTCCACTTGCTTATGTTCTTAAATGCTTTTAAGATTATTATCATTATTATTATTATATGAATGTTTTCATGGTTGTTGCATATATATGTTTTGCATTTGCATGCTATGGTTACGAACTGTCCCATGTTGTTGTGGGGTTTGTTATTCACTGAGCAATGACTCACCCCTCATCAACCTTTTTTAGATACCGTTGACGAAGATGCACTGCTCGTTTAGTAGATCTTAGAAGAGTGGACTTTTAGTGAGCTTTACATTGTCGTGAAGTACTCTTCAGTTATTTCAGTCTTTAGGATAATTTACATTGATGACAGTCTTTAGTGTGCTCTAGTAGACTACAAGCATACAGTAGCGTATTTTGAACTATATATATTTCGTATCTTGTAAAGAATCTTTTTATATTATATTATGATGTTTAGTTTATGTAAATATATTTCCTCTTTATTTATAAAGCTGTGCAATTTTTTCATGATTAGCACGTTAGGAGGTTTTCGTAAGGGAATTAGTTCCTTGCGTGTCGATAACGATTTCTAGAACTGTTACTCAAGCCACCCACATTCTTAGGCTTCTCGATAAATTTCCAACTAATTGTTTTCATTTCGCGCCCCCATCATGCTTCCCCCAGAAAAATCTAGATTGTAATGAGATGATATTCTTGGTCACTTCCTTCGGCACTTTGAAAATACCCAGATAGTATACTAGTAGGCTATTTAAAACTGATTTGATAATAAGAAACCTTCCTGCTTTTGACAAAAATTTTGTTTTCCAAGTACCCAACCTTTCTTGAATGTTCCTTATAACTGGACCCCATGTGTCCAGTATTCTTGGGTTCGCACCCAAAGGAATTCCAAGATATCTAATAGGTACTTTAGCCAATCCACAACCCAACAAGTCACACATCTTTTTTGACCATGGCTTTTCACAATTTATAGCTATGCTGATTTGTCATAGTTGATACTAAGGCCCGACATCAGCTCAAACCAATCCAGAATCCTTTGGTAATTCTTGATTGTTTCTCCATCATTTTGGTAAAAAAAGATGGTATCATCCACAAACTGGAGATGAGACAACGGGGTTTTATTCTTTCCCACCAACAAGGCCTCTACTAAACCCAATATCACACCCCAACTTGGGACATGACCGCACGTAGGGCTACTTCCATATGGAAGCTCTGACGTGGCATACTAACATGCATGAAAGGCTTATAAAATAAATAACTTTATTTCAAAAAGGCTAACTTTATAAAATAACTGATTTCATATAACTAGTTCAAATTCAACAATACTGAGTTANTGATATGTCAAAATTGTATAAATTAGGCACTTATCAGTTACATAGTGTATGATATCATAACTAAAAATAAAATACAGAAATACTAAAATGAGGGATCCTGCCCTAGACATCTGCAGCATATCTAACATGACTCTGGTAGAACCCACTGCGAAGCAGAGCTTACTACCGATGTCAAATCCTTACTTCTACTGGATGAGGGAGACGTTCTCATTGTCCTCTACTGTATCTGAAAATGATATTGACAGAGAGATGTGTTTGTCATCTCAATGGTGGGTACCTTGATACCACACAAATAACATATATTGCACAATAATCATGGCATATACATATACTGAATAAATAAATATAACATAGAAGATGGAGTAAATTCGAATAAAATGCGGAGAAAGTAAATCTAATTTATCTGCGGTGTGTGCTTGCCTCCCTGGCAGAGGGGCGCAAGGAAAGATGTCTCTCGATCCTCAATTCAAGGGAACCTCAGCTCGACCTTTATTTACCAGGATAAACCCTAGTGGTTCCGGTACGTTCAACTCGGATACATGTGGGGGTATGCATACCCTAATCTGAGGAGCCCAACACTCATATATTCTGGAAGGGCACGTATGCCATAATCTGAGGAGCCTAACGCTCATAGCTATCTACTATTGAGTCTTATCTATGGGGTCGTTAACCCCATACTATTCTAGGTCATCTATCCTAAGATCTACTATTTGTAAAGTCTTTTAGGTGAGCTAGTTTGGCTACCCCATGTTGTTAGGACCTAAGTCTACCAATTATGACAGGGGGTATGGTAGTTAGTTTAGTCTTATTTATTTGTCCGAGATCAAGGACCAAGGTCCCATACTTAGGGGAGGATTCCTAGGTAAGAGAAGTGCATCACAATGAACAACTTAAGTACCAAGTCTTGCCTTGCTAGAACCTACCCTTAGTTAGGGTTTATTCCTTAACCGAAGTCTTTATTAAGGTCTATTGTGTAATCCTAACCAAACAGTTCTAAGGGATATCATACTTATAGTCTTAAGTCTCTACCCTATCATAGCATACACATATTATAATATAACATATCATGTAAGCATGACAACTATCAACTACTAAGCATATATATATATATACATGTTATAATGCACAACTAACTCTATTGATGGACTACCGAAGTGGAATTGTCGATGTGCAGGGACCTCCACTCACCTGGAATATTGTGGAGCTGAGGAGCATTAGTATTGGGAGCTCCAAGCGCCGTAGTGTTAGCACTTGGAAAGGCCAACATAAACCACACCATCAGAAACCCATAAGGAAATCATAACTGTAGATTCTGCGGTAGTGATCCGACATTGCTACGGCGGTCGTGGACCACCATAGCGCCACCACTACCCCAAAGTAGCGACGTCGAGACCTACTACCCTAGGTGATAAGTGCCCAATTTACACAATTTTCACTTATTAAAATGGCACTTATTCTCTTATGTTTTAAAGAATTATCTAAATTAAATCCCCATTTTTTGTAGGTTTATAATATATTTTGAAAGATGGATGCAAGCATAATTAATTGAAGAATAATCCCAAAAGAATGAAGAAAAGGGCAAAATAGGAAAAAGAGCTTAAAAGAGGAAATCAGGCGTGAAGACCGCTCAGTGGTAGGACAAGCTCGCTCAGCGCACAAGAAGACAAACTGCCACTGAGCGGTGTACCTTGGCCGCTCAGCGGTGCTGCCACCAGAGCCATTTGCAGCCGCTGCATGTAGTGCGCCAGCTGGAGCCAACCTGAAATTGCGGCGCCACCCTGACAATGTCGGCACCGCCCTGCAAAAGCCTGTCGAAGCATTTATGATGACAGCCTGTAGCCGCCCCTAAATGACATACCGCTCAGCGGTGAACCACTGGCCGCTCAGCGATTATGCTCTCCGTGCCCACTTGCTGCCAGCGCATTTATTACGCCAGCTGTCACTGCCACTGCCAGCTGTCGCCACCAGAAAAGCAACCAATAAGGAGCCACTTCTGACTTAACCGCTCAGCGAAAGGACCCTATCGCTCAGCAGAAAGCCCCTTATCGCTCAGCGACTGTACCTAAACCGCTGAGCGATGCCACCAAATTTTGCCTACAAATAGAGGAGACCGTGCATTCATTCAAGAAATCTTCCATACATGTCTCCTCCCCACTAGAACTCATTTCTTTCTCATTTTATTTGTACTTCAAAGCTTAGGTTAGTTTAGCAACAAAGAGGAGGCCGGTGAAGGAGCCAGGAGATCGAAGAAGCTTGGCGAGCCGCTATCATGATAGCGTGATAACGTGTCATGGTAAGCGTCCAAACCTTGCCTCTGAGATTCTCTTGTAAGATGGATTTCTAATCCTCTTGTTGTTGGGATTTTGATGAATATTGTAGTATGATTATATCCATGTACTTTTTGCATATGAATTATTCAGTTTCTTATGATTCGCTTGAAAGGTTTTATACTTAATGCTAGCTTTTGTTTAGTGTTCTAATTCTTGATTTGGGACTTATTTGTATGAAACGAAAGTTATACTAATTAAGTTGTAAACCAAGTTAAGACCAATATTACTATGCTAAGCTAGATTCTAGACTTGAACATTGTGAATGAAAGTTACAACCATTAGAGTTGGATCTAAATCAATTCATCTAATTCTTGTTGCCGTAACTGGAGTAAAGGATCAGCCGTTTTAACATCTGGAATAACGTTGTCGTACTTTTTTAAGCTCGTGTGCGAAAGTGACAGTTTAACAAAGGAAACCTGTGATCTTTTTATGCACGAAAGCGATGAACAAGTTAAGAACTGGTGGCGGGCAATCAACGAAATGATAGTTCTATGCAATAAGTAAATGGATGCATGAAACTATGATATGATTCAATTCCCAACAAGCTTCCGGATCTACCTCTGATTTGTTGCCTATTTATTTTATGTTGTTTATTTACTTATTTAAATTATCAAACAATTTACCAATCCTTCACTTCATTGTTTAATTAACTAAACTCAAGAAAGGTATTTTTGTAACTCCCTATGGATATGACTATACCTGACTATACTGCAATTGGATCCCTTGTGGATCTGAAAGCCGTAAAGAAGGATATATTATTTTTAAACGATTGAGAGTTCAAATTAAGCTTTCAACACATTTGGCAAAAGTTGTCGGAAAACGGAACTATGTCAAATTGGAAAGTGAAAATAGGCTTCTGACAAAAGCCTTGAACAAAAGACGTAAATTTGGCTTTCATCACTAGGCCATCCTAAATAAGGACAGGCTACCTACCCTAAGTGAAGACGTCGCCTCTTCACAACAAAGAGAAAAAAACTAAGTAGGGAGTCCGTTTTAGAGAGGAGAGGATTCTAAAGCTTTGAGCGAGTTGAAAGGGAGAAATGAGAACTCTATATATAAGCAAAGAGGTTGTGACGACCCTTAAAAAAAAGGCCACGTCTCGCACAAGACGCTTCATCATCTCACGCAAGATGTAGGACAAGTTATGTATCGCGTGAGACATTAGCAACTTGTACGAGACACATGCCGACCTCAGCTCCACATTTTTTCTTTGGATCTTCGTTTTTGGGGGCCCTTACTTTGGCCATCTCTTCTCCTATAAATAGAGCTCTCCTCCCCCTATTCTAATTCGCTCAGAGCTTTAGACTCTTCTTCTTTACTTAGGTAGGTAGCCAGTCCTTTTTAGGATGGCTAGGATAGTAGGCCCCGACACTACCACCGTGGTGGTGGTGGCCCACGGTGGTCCATAGGGAGCCATGGCGATGCCTGAATGTTGTAGCGATGCCAGATCGCTACCATGGGCCTACCAGTTAAAAGATTTCTTTATGGATTTCTGATGGTGGTTTATGTGGCCTTTCTAGGTGTCAACACCACGCCGTTTGGAGCCCTAGTTCCAGTGTTTCTCGGTTTCGCGATATTCCAGATGAGTGGCGGTCCCGATGCGTCGATGGTTCAACTTCGATGGTCAATTAATAGAGTCATTTGTGTTATATACATGCTCAGTAGATGCCATGATAGGTGATATATTATATGACATGTATTTACGTGTATGTTATGATATGCTATGTTATGTCATGCTATGTTAGAACAGAGACCTAGACCTATAGACATGATACCCCTTAGAATTGCTTGATTAGGATTATATAATAAGACTTTAATAAGCCTCCGATTAAAGCATGGACCTTAACAAAGGGCAAGTTCTGGCTAATGCAAGACTTGGTATTTAAGATGTCCATTATGATGCACCTCTCTTACCTGAGAATCTTGTCCTAAGTGTGGGACCTTAGTCCGTGAGTCCGGATTAATAAACAGGATTAGTTATGTAGGAAACACTTATCATAATCAGTAGCATTAGGCCTTAACAACATGGGTAATCAAAGACAGCTCCCTAAAAGACTTCATGAACAATAGATTCTAGGGTAGATGACCTAGAACAGTATGAGGTCCTACGACCTTGTCACCCACACCAGCAATAGATAAATATGAGCGCACGACTCCTCAGATATGGCATGCGTGTCCTACCAGACCCTCGGAGCTCAAGGCTCCTCAGACTTAGGGTATGCATACCCTCACAGATATCTGGGTTGCGTGCATACCGGAACCACCTGAATTTATCCTGGTAAGTAAGGTCGAGCTAAGGCTCCCTTGAATTATGCTCCTCCGCCAGAAAATGTGGGCATACGTAAACAGACCATTTTTACTTTCCAGTAGTTAATTCAATTTACTCAGTTACTCAGTACATTCAATTTATTCAGTATTTGCAATTCATTCAATTTCTTTCAGATAACATTTATATATGCTTTAATTTCTATACGTGTTCATTCAGTATACACACATGTATCTTTATGCCATAATATTATTTGTAGTATCTGTTATTTGTGTGGTACCGAGGTACCTATCACTGAGTCACCCCTCTGTCAACAACATTTTCAGTTTCGGTTGAGGACAGTGAGAACACCATCCTCATCCAGTAAGCGAGGATTCAAGCATTAGTAGTAAGCTTTGCTTCGTAGTGGGGTCTACCCGAGTTATGTAGTTATGCTCCAGATGTCTAGGGCAAGATCCATTATGTTAGCATTTCAGCATTTCATTTCAGTTATGATAATATGATGTAAACTCAGTATTGATTTTCAGTTCAGTTATATGGAAACAATTGTGTTATAAAGTTTCCTTTTTATAAATAAAAGTTATTCATTTATCGTTATGAGCATTTCATGCATGATTAGTATGCCACATCAGAGCTTCCATAAACAGTAGCCCTACGTGCGGTTACGTCCTAAGTTGGGGTATGACAGAGGTGGCCAAAAGGGTAGGTCAGACCCTCTTCTGGCCTAGGGGGCGCGGATTAGGTTTTCTGATCAGCAGCGACGTACTGGAGCGTGCCAAGGGCGCTACAGCACTTTGCTGCTGCCGACAAGCTGCAACGCGTCTCCAAGAACTTTCTGGGCCCTTGCGACAGGCTCTTCGTCACAGGTCGTTACACCTAACTCCTTAGCACGCTCAAAAAGCCTATAAGGGCTTCTACCACAAGAACAAATAACATAGGGGACAAAGGATCTCCCTGTCTTAGGATCTCCTTGTCTTAGACCTCTCTCCATTTTAAACGGGCTTGCTGAAACCCCGTTTACCAAGATGGACAAAGATGCTGATGATATGCACTCTTGAACCCACCTTCTCCACTTAGGTCTGAAGCCCATCTGATCCAAAATATGATCCACAAATCTCCAACTCACTTAGTCGTAGGCTTTTTGGAATTAGGGCTGCCAATAACTTCTTTTTAAACCAATTCACTGACTTAGACGCAAATAGAACTCCATCATATATTTTTCTTCCTACCTCAAACGCAATTTGCGCCTCACCCACCAGACCAGGGAGGACTCCACTTAATCTCTTAACCATAACCTTAGCAATAACCTTGTAGAGGTTTCCGACCATACTAATAGGTCTAAACTCCTTTAATTCCTTCATACCTTCCACCTTTGGTGCCAATGTGACCCATGCCAAGTTTGCAATCGAAAGAAGATAATCAGAGGAAAAGAACTCCATGACTGCCGGCGTAAACTCCTCCCCCAACACATTCCATAATTTTTTGATAAAATTGATTTTGAACTCGTCAGGGCCAGAGCTTTGTCGAGATCGCAAGACCACACAGCTTACAAGTGAATGTTACATTGTTAGAATTTATTGCTAGAATTTTTGATAAAAAAATGCATGTAGCATTCTTTTGACAAATAAACTTGTGTAAAAATTGACTCCAAACATTTTTCTTTTGGTTATACACTAGGCATAATGACCAAAAATAGTTTTCTATGTAACTTGATTTCGTACCATTGTTTTACTAACAATTTATATGTAAAAATATGTGATTGAATGACAACCATTTAACACAATTTTAAGATAATTATATTCATAAACGTGTGTCTTACACTAAGAATTACGAAGATACACTACAAACTTGATTTGCGAGTTCTGAATCTTCTCCGTAACACCATGTACGCGTGAGTGACGCTAGCTAGAAGGATGTATCATTATTTTTTATCCTTTCCTTAGACGAATGCTTGAATTAGAGTAACATAAGACACAAGTATGCAATGCAAAATTCAATTCGTGACTAACTCAACTGCTTTGTCCCCACAAGTTTCATCTTCCACCATATATCCTTAAATTGACAGAAAAGGTTCATATGCATGACTGTTTAGACGGAGGAAATATCAAGAATCATTTTTCTTGAAAAATTAAGTTGTTGGGCAGCAAATGAATTGTTTCATACTCCTTAACACGCTACCCAACAACACACTAATGTGCTGGAAACTTAAACATCTTTGCTTTTCCTATCAAAATATTTTCTTAATTCGCCATTTTAAGAGAAAAAATTATTTTATATTAGTTGCCATTTGATTTCAAGCGTATCATTAATTATTGTTCTCAATTAATTTAATCATCACCGTCATTAATTGCATTTTTTTTCTTTCTATTTCTGTCCTATAGACCTAGAAGTGTTAAAATCTAATCCAATCCAATCCAATTAGTCAAAGAGAAGATATTTTCATGTGATCCAGGCGAAGTGATCAACTATATATTCCTATATTATTATTTATTCAAAAATGTTACATGTACACCCAATTTCATACACCCATACATACACTATTAATATTGCACAAACATTATTCTCACGAGTGCACAAACATTATAAACTTGTAAATGATACTCTCAACTATACTTAATTAAGTGCACAAACATTACATGAGTTAAAACACAAACTTTATGTATATAAGTACGGGGTGTATGTATAGTGTATGATTTTTGGTGTATGTGTAGCAGAACTCTTATTTATTTATTTATGTAAGTGGAATGATATTTTTGTTACCATATAAGTAAGGAAAACTCACCTATCTTGTGAAATGCTTCTATGTTTAGTTCTAACTAGCACATGACAAGTAACGTGTTTTAATTTGTACTGTATTGCCTTATAAATTTATTATTTTATTTTATTTTGATCATTGCCTTCTTTTAGTAAAAATTATCTGTGCAAGTCATTAATAATCGAGTTTAATTCATCCAAACTAATCACCAGTTGCCTGGAAAACTCCACTTGAAAGTTGAAAATATTAAGTGCAATATTTTTCAGGAAAATTTTTGCTATTTTATTTTTCATTGTTATATTATAAGACTACTATTTGGGCGGCTTAAGCACTGAAAATAAAAATCGCGTTGATGCACTAGCCGCTCCTCTCTTGCAATGATCTCAATCAGAATATTAATTGGATTTTACCAAACTGGGTAATATGTTCTTATCTTGTTTAGTATATGCTCATACTCAAACACACAATAATTGCATAATGTCGGAATACGTTGGATAGAATTATGAGCATGATCTAGTAGCAATGTTGGACTCTTTACAGCGCGTTTTCTTGTTTTTTTTTGTTTTTTTTGTTTGTATTTAGAGTATTTCTCACTTCACATATAGTCTATATATGTATCGTGTGACTAAATTCTCGAAACATAATATATATCGAGTAATTAATTTTTCAAATGAAATTAAGTGATTGAGGCACCCAAATACCACATTATACCCTATACCACTTAGGGAGTGACAATATATTTTGAGTCACCTTAATGACACGTCATGCCACACATATTCAACTTTGAGAAGAATCAAGAATGTGAGGATGTGGGGTTTTTTTTGTGAAAATTTTATGGATTCTCATTTGGTGAAACATAAGATGACATTCCATACACCAATTAAATCCAAGAGATTGCTAGATATATCAAAATTACAATCTCTTATTCTCTTTGACTAATAATCTTTTCTTAACTAAAACTTGATTATATAACTTGTCTCCAAGAGTAGGGTGTCCCTTGCCCCTACACTTAATCTTTGCCAGTTTCACGGCAATAAATAATTGAAAAGATAAATTACACCCCACATCTTCCAAAATTTAAAATTTAGTGAAATTACATCCATTCTCATTCTATTTGTTCGTACGATATTAATCTCTTTAATGAGCACTAATATCTTGTAATGATGACAAAATTAGACTTATTTATTATTAAGGTGGTTAATTTATGTTCATCACATTTTTACGTTTAACTGACTTGATACCACTTCTTCAAGTAATAGAGGGTCGACATTTATAATTTTAAAGTCAACTAAATATGAAGTTATGATGGACATAATGAATAAAACACTAAATATATAATAAATTATTATGTCTAACTTTGTTACTATTAGTTTAGCACATGTGTTATGCACAAAAATTATTTTAACTTTGTTGATTTTATTTTTTATATTAATTATTTAATTTGATTTTTTGTATTTTTAAATGTTAAAAGTAAAAAAAATGTTAATTTTAAATTAAGAAAAAATTTAACAAGGTTAAATAGAGTAAGTTTAGTAAAATTTGTAATTTAAATTAAAAAAACATAGTAGAATTTAGTAAAAATAGTTTAGGTAGCCTCTTCTATTTGTAGAGGATCAATATCTGCTTTTAAATTATTAGAAAAGATTTAGTTAAATTAGAAATCTGCATTTTAGTTAATATATATTAAATGGAACGGATTCTTTCTCACCTTCTCTATCTGTATTTTTTTGTATTATATTGCCTCTTCAACTATATATGCACTCCAATTCTTTCTCACCTTCTCACTCTCACCTATGACATGAAGATAGGCACCCCCCTAACATTGTGCCCTTAAATTGCCGGCGACTGTGCACCCATCATACACGCCAACTGCCACTCCCCCTGTTGCAAACAAACTCTTCCTCTTCAATATATTTTCCTCATTTCATTCCCTTATATATATATAATTCTCTATCTATATATTCTCGTCCAAAACTAATTAAACCAAATAACACACAAGAAAAGCATGGAGCACAATTTCTACCTCTCCCTCCTCCTCCTTTTCGTTTCTTTCGTCTCTCTTTCCTTCTTCCTTCTATTTTACCGCCATCACCGGTCTCTCTCTGCCTCCCCGACCCTCCCGCCGGGGAGGATGGGGTACCCGGTGATAGGGGAGAGCCTCTCGTTCCTGTCCAGTGGGTGGAACGGACACCCCGAGAAGTTCATCTTCGACCGCATGGCTAAGTACTCCTCGGAGATCTTCAGGACGTCGATCTTCAGGGAGAACGCAGTAGTGTTCTGCGGCGCCGCGTGCAACAAGTTCCTGTTCTCAAACGAGAACAGGCTTGTGACCGCGTGGTGGCCGCAGAACGTGAACAAGGTGTTCCCCTCGTCGCTCCAGACGAGCTCGAACGAGGAGTCGCAGAAGATGAGGAAGATGCTGCCATTGTTCCTGAAGCCCGAAGCGCTGCAGCGTTACGTAGGAATCATGGACACCATAGCGCAGAGGCACTTTGGTTCCCATTGGGAGAACAAGACGGAAGTCACCGTGTACCCTTTAGCCAAGAGGTGATGGCACTACTCATTAATTATGATCGATCCTAACAATATTCATACACCTCTTTGAAAATCATACTAAAGAACAACAATTTATTTACAAGAATCATGTCATGTAACTATTGCCTATCAGAAGCATAAGTGTGTTATACCACTCACGTTTATCTAATAAACGTACTACCAACCTGCTATCATATTTCTGTAAAAAATTACGGCCAGACGAAACATTATCCATCTATTTTTAAGTTGATGTTACACAGTTAAAAATGTTTTTTCAGAAATATTGTCAAAATATGTGACAAATTGAGTAAAGCCACATATAAGTGTGATTGTATATGTCTCATGAGTACAACTAATAGTAAATCAATAAAATGATAACTTTTTTATTAACTAAGATTGTAAAGTTATTTATTAACGGATAAAAAGAGTAATGTTATTGTGACAATTAAAATGAACAACTTTAAGATAATTGCATTTCCAAATATATAGAGTCCATATATAGTTGGCCTTATCATGGTAGATCCCACACATTTTAGTTCTCATATTATCATTTCTCATGTGGAAATTATTCTCATGTTCAATTCCAAGAACCTAACATTAGTTCTCATATATACAGGTACACGTTCTTGTTGGCATGTCGTTTGTTCATGAGCGTCGAAGATCTGAATCAAGTAGCAAAATTCGAGCACCCTTTTCACCGTTTGGCATCTGGAATCATATCATTGCCAATTGATTTGCCCGGAACGACCTTCAACAAAGGCATCAAGGCATCGAATTTCATAAGGAAGGAGCTTTTGGGGATCATAAGGCAGAGGAAGCTGGATTTGGCTGAAGGAAAAGCGTCCCCTACACAAGACATATTGTCACACATGTTGTTGGCATGTAACGAGGATGGACATTACATGAATGAATTGGATATTGCCGATAAGATCCTTGGCCTTTTGATTGGAGGACATGACACTGCTAGTGCCGCATGCACCTTTGTTGTCAAGTACCTTGCTGAGCTCCCTCACGTTTATGATAGAGTTTATCAGGGTGAGTTTGTTATAATTAATTCCTTGATGGTTTCTTAATTTCCTGTTTTTTCTATGAAATATTGTTTATCCAAAGTTAAGTATTATCAGTTCGTCTTGAGTACATGTTATTTGAATTGATCATAAGGTGTAAAATACTATGTGCACTCACATTTTATTTATTATTAGATGAGATTCCAATGGACTTCATACCCTCATTTGATCTCATCTAAAATATGAGTCAGTATAGCGTCACGTTACGTGTACTCTCGGTAGTGGGCTAATATTAATTCTTCCTTAGATTTTGGTAGGTGAGGATATTACTATTTTTCAAAGCTGAGTTTGACAGCAAGATCTCAAAAAGATAAGAAATGTTCATGAAAATGAATAAGCTAGCCATCACTATTTCTCTTTTCCTTCTGTAACTTGTGACTATACCAAGCTAAAACAAAGTCAATGTCTTTTTGTTTTATTCCTCAAAACGTAAATTTATTTCTCACGGAACTCTACATGATTCGGTTGGCGTTTGAATCACGAACTAGCCTCCAAAACAAATATTAAAGGCTCACATCATCGTTTTTGTGGAAGTTTGAGCCCTTTTAATGTCGTGGTCATGGTTTATAACCAGTGAATTTAAGCTGAATATTATAATGTGATTTTTAGGTGTATGTTCTCTTTTATCAGTCCTAAATTTGTTAAGTAATACTACTTAGGTGGCTTACATGAAAGTATATAGATAGGACAAAGCTTTTTTCATGTACAATCAATAGTGTAAGTTTCTTTTATATGCATCCACCCGAAACATTTCTTTTAGGAAAGCTTGTGCTGAAATAAACATTTCATATAAATTCATTTAACTTGTTCGCAATCTACACACATTTATTTGTAAAATCATATTGAGAGATATCTATGATCCGTGTGTTTGATTTTTTAAAACTTAATTTTTAATTAAAAAATACACATAAAATGTTAAGATAGTTAAATAATTTTTAAAACAAAACTAAAACTTTAACAGTTAAAAATAATATATAATATGTTTTTTTTTAAAAAGAAAAGTTCCATTCTCGTTGTACCTAATGCTGCCATAAATTATATAATTAATATTAATTCAAAAAATTATTTAAATTTTTGAATATCAACATGAATAATAAATTAAATAAATTTTAATGTAAAATGGAATTAATATGTCAAAATAAAGTAACATTTTCCTATCCTTTTTCATCTTCATTGTGTGTTGTGAACACGTAACATGATCGTTTATGATATGATAGATGTACCAAAAGAATTTATGATATGATGATAACTCCTATATCCTTATCTGCATGTGTTCCTCTTGTGCAATTAATTTGTATAGAGCAAATGGAAATTGCAAAATCGAAATCCAAAGGAGAGTTGTTGAATTGGGATGACGTGAACAAGATGAGATACTCTTGGAACGTAGCTTGTGAAGTAATGAGATTGGCTCCTCCACTCCAAGGAGCTTTCAGGGAAGCCCTCACCGATTTTATCTTCAACGGCTTCTCAATTCCAAAAGGATGGAAGGTAAACTAAATTTAAAAATATTGTTTGGATATCTTTCCCAAAATGTACAAACACGTATATGTACTTATGATCTTTTCATTTCTAGTTATATTTATGGTTGAAGGCATATCTATGTGTTAAATTTTTATCCAACACCAGATTTTTTATTCTTTCCTTTTATTGAAAGAGGTACATGGTTAGACGGAAATCTCTTAAGGTTTAAATATGTTTTCATTCTTTTGAATAAATTTATGTCATTTTGTTTCAGATTTCTGTCATTCTAAATTTTGGTCTCTAAATATTTAAAAATTTGAGTTTAGTCCTTATAAATATTGAAATTTGTTTTTGTCTTTATAAAGCACAATTTTAACACTTGATCTAGCTAAACTTTAGGACCAAAAGCAAAAAAATCAAAATTAAAGAATCTTTTTAGAGAGGCCAAAATCAAAATATTCACTAAAAACATATTTATGTCAAATGTTAATTAAGGCAATTGGATGGGATTATTCTTAATTGTTGTATATAGTTGTATAAGTATATCGTTGCTGCTATTTTGAGGTCATTTAATTTTATTATTTTGCTAAATATGTGTGTATGTAGTTGTACTGGAGCGCAAATTCAACACACAAGAGTGCACAATACTTCCCGGAGCCAGAGAAATTCGACCCAAGTAGATTCGAAGGGAGTGGACCAGCGCCTTACACTTTTGTGCCATTCGGTGGAGGGCCCAGAATGTGCCCCGGAAAAGAGTATGCCCGATTGGAAATTCTGATTTTCATGCACAATTTAGTGAAACGGTTCAAGTGGCAAAAGTTGATTCCAAACGAGAAGATTGTAGTTGATCCCTTGCCTATGCCTGCAAACGACCTCCCAATTCGCCTTTATCCTCACAAAGCCTGAATAAAATAAAAAAAAATTCAAAAATTTGTGGCAACATCAACTCCTGTGCAAGTCATATATGGATGGGTACTAGCTGGTTATACACATACTAAGAATACATACGAACGTTTATACTAGCTGGATATATTTGAACTATTTGTAAAATTTGTATCCTTTATTGTGTTTACGGAACTTCAAAATAATAATTAGGTTTGAACAAGTTTTAAGTTCTACAGTTTTTAATGGTTTTTTGTTCTAGTACCTGTATTTTATTTATTCCGATTGTAGTCTCTCTATTTTATTTCACATTGTAGTCCTTATAGTTTCAAAATTTTTATTTTAAGTCCCTTTGATTATATATCCGTCCTTATAATTTTCATTTATTTAGGTTTCGATTCCTATATCTGTTATTTTTCTTAAAGAATTGATCCTTATTTTTCATAAAGGAAAAAGATAGTAAGTGTTTGAGTATGAATAGGGTTATTCTCAAGGAATCAAAAATAAGTGAAGATTAATGTTGAATTAGATAATGGCGGCGAAGTGGAGATGGACGACACTAATTATGGAAACATAACTCTCTTCAATGTTTTTGGATTTTTATGCTAGCTGGAATGGTAGTGTTTCAAGGTTTAATTTCCAGTGTCCTTTTGTCTACGGATCCATACCTATCTTTCGGTGCATATGGGAAACAACAGGAAAACACACACACACAATAAAGATTAGAGCAAGTTAAAATAGTGACTGACTGTCATTATATGAATATTTGTAGATTATATGTCTAAGTATGTCGTCATCTTATACATATCATAACTCCAATCATTCAACGTGTACTATAAATACAATGGTACTCCAATGTCAAACATGTCAGCATTTCAATCAACCAGAACATCATTTAACTTATCTCTTCTAAGTTTATTATATCTTCTGCTTCTTTCAACCGTTTCATCATTTCAAACCAATTCTTAGAAGTCGAAACGCGTTGTCTTTTGCCTTTGAAAAAACACGTTTAATCGGATGGCACTTTGAAAATTTCCTCACCCAAAACTCGTCACATAGCCATCATTTACATAAAGCAACTGTCGCTACCATTGCTCTGAGAATGGACCGGCTACTCCAACTAGTTTCTAAAAATTGAATGAGCCTAAAGCTAATTCAAATGGGAGATGATTACTCTTCTACCGTCGTAAAATTTGTAGATATGAACATATGTAAGTGATCAGTATAGACTTTTATATTATTATCTAATAATAGAGTAGATCTACTCGTAAAAAATAAATAAATAATGTAGATCTAACTAAATCCAAATTTTAGTTAAGAAAAAAATTGCTCACATTATCGTATAGGCTATTAGTCATATCTCTAACTAAAGTAATAGCTAACATGATTAAATAAGGAAAGGAACACTTGAACCTGTTTGATCCTGACATATAAAAGACATTTCAAATTTTCAAGATTGTATGACTTGAATCAACTTTAAACTCACGATAAGAATTATTTGTTAGCATCCTGATTGATCCAATTATTTTTTTAAAAATATTTACAATCATGCTTCGTGTACAACCTTGAAATCAATTATCGTATTGTCAACCCTCAAATTAATACCTTCTTTTCACTATTTGTATTTTTCAACTAATTGCTTCCACTATCACGCTCACTCCGCTACACAAACGCATGCACACACGCCGATAGAAAAAAAATTTGTTTGTGCTTAACACTGAATACTAAAATACCAAAACAACAGAATGAGTAGTGCATAAACATTTGAAACATTATTGCACAAACATATACAAAATAAGTGGCAAGTGCGCAAATATATGACACAATTAACACTAAATACTAAAACACCAAATTAAAGGAATGGGTAGTGTATAAACATTTGCCACACTACTGCAAAAACATAACACAATTAGCACTAAATATTAAAAGACTAAACCAGTGAAATGAGTAGTGCACAAACATTTGCAACTCTTACACAAACATATACAACATAAATACACAAACATATGAAATGATTAACACTACATACTAAAGGATCAAAACAGGGAAAAGAGTAGTATACAAACATTTGCCACACTACTACATAAACACATACAACGCAAGTGCACAAACATATTAATACAATTAACAATAAATACTAAAAGACCAAATAAAAGGAATGGGTATTGCACAAACTTTAATTACCATATTGCACAAACATTTCAAACATACCATGTAATTAACACAAATTAGTATTTCAAAAAACAAAAGGAAATATGCATGTTGCATGAACTTCTACTTCCATATTGCACAAACATAACAAACATAAATACACAAACATATCACTTAATCATATGAGCAGTTTGATTGATGAGTTAAACCTTGTTCGTCACATTGATTTGATCAGCAAAATCCATTGATGAATTTAGACTTTGAATCAATTGATCTTCATACTCATTCGTTGTCTCTATTTAATCTTCAGACTCCATTAATAAATTTGGAGCTTGGATAAGGTGATCAACATCACAATCCATTAAAATAGATAAGACTGATAATGATTATGCAAAAATCGAAGGACGATAATGAAAATCAAGAAATACCTATAGATGGTGAAGATGAAATGAGGATTGTGTGAGCTTAGAGTTTAGCAGTTGCGTAAGAAAGAGTGAAAACTCGTGAGATTGAGTGTTCAGTCACGTGAAGATTACATTTTTTTTCATTTTAGGTTATGAGATACAGAAAGTATCAAACAGCTATATATTATACAAAGTTGACAATACAATGGTATATAAATAGCCGTATACGAATCATTTTTGAAATGTTTATACTGCATTTTAGATAAGTTTACTATATCAGAAACTGTTTCAATTTATATCATGTTTAGCAGGATTTTATTCAATTGGTATTAGGTTGTCCTAAACTTTTATAATCACGTTATTATTGTACATAGACATTTTAAACCCAATTTTACTGTTTGATTTCAGCAAGCATTCAAAATGCATGATACCAGGCATTACGCATAATCACATTTTTTTGGCGCTTCTGTTGTACGACGTTAGAAAGACTAGGACGTCAAAAAGATTATATCTAGACTGTCAACACAAGTATTTGATGGATCTCAGGATAAAAACTGCCGACATCGGAAACGATGGAACTTTCACATGATACCAATTGGAATACTCATACAGTAATTCGAATAGGTGATACTCTCAATAGCTTGAATGAGTAAATTAAGATCCCTAGGATGAATCGCAAGCAATCAGCATGGATAGCATACATTCATACAACAGGACGGATAGCACACCGGGGTACATGATATATTGGTAAGAAAAAAATTAGACGAAAAAACTCAGGATGGAAGGAAAGCTAGGGACAAGAAAAACAAAAACAAAAACAAGGCCCTTTGCATCATGACTCAGAAATTACAAGATATTTTACGTACAAAATTGAAGATTAATTAACATATAGAACAGGGACCAGTCCAGCCATCTTGCCATCCCTGCCAGGACGTTTCTTCTTAACCTGCAACAAGAAGTAGGCAATTAACATCAGGCACACTTACGAGTGGTAAAATTGATTTTCCTTTGTATAGTCAAAACATGAGAAACAAGGTATAGAATGGTCAAAGTCAAGGCAAATGCTAATTATCCTAATCTCTGATTCAGGAAATATATACAGAGATATCTAGTCAAAGACTTACATAAAACCAGCCATCTACTTCATACTCAATCTCAACTTCTTCTCCAGCGGTTAAACTCAACTGCCAGGAAAAAAAATATGGAATTAATTATCTCCATCTGTGCACCTAAATAATCAAATCATACCTCTAAATAAGACATCAACAAATTGAACACAACAGGCCAAAAAGACCAGTAAACATCTTCAAAGAAATATCAAATATGCGTCAACATGTGAGCCCTTAAAGAAGTAAAATTATCAAAGTTAAAATTTTCAATCAACTTACTTCATCATCTCCTCCAGCAGTAAAATCATATAGCGCAGTTCCGAATTGCGGATTTCCAGATGAAACTCGTTCGTCATCTCGAGACTCAAAACTTTGAGATCCATTCCCTGCTAAGGGGTTCTCAAATGATTCATATCTTTGCGGGGATGAGTACGGGGGAGGCTCTTCTCTTATCTGTAGAGATTTAGTGATTTAATATTTAACCTAAGATTAGACGAATAAAGAATACTAGAAAATGTAAAGGGCTCTTACGGGAGAACCAAGACCCTCATAAATAGAAGGACCACTACTTCGGCTTGCTGCCTTGTCCTGCCATAGATTATTCAGATTTCCGTAAGTAATTTCACACACAAATGATTAAGTTTCCAAAGACAGTCTATGACACAATAAAAAGCCAAATGAATTGTGATTTGACCCTCCCATGATAACCCTTGTATCTTTACCCAACAGCAATAATTTAAACAGAATCGCATACAGTACACAGAAACATTGATTCCACATTGCTACTGGCGAAATCCATTTTGGAATGTGGAGCAATCTGATATGTCGCAGAAGAAGAGTAGAAAGGAGAGAAGAACAGAGATAGAGAGGAGAACAGAGGAAATAGAGATAAGAGAATGGAAGTGCAGGTATGTTATTCCATAAACCCTAGATTTGTTGCATGCCCTTTATACTGAATTTCTTTTCAGTTTCCCGTTAGTTATTCAGTTAGAGTATCTAACTCCCTCCCTCTAACTAACTTCCTATTCCACTCGTATCAAATCCCCCCCCCCTCAAAACACTCCTTGACCTCAAGGAGCAGCCCTTGTGTCGAAGGCAGGAAACCTTCTCTGTAACTCAAACAAAACCTCCCATGTAGCATCCTCTTCCAGCTCACCCCTCCATTGGACGAGCACCTCTGTCACTGCCTTGTGTCGCCGTTGCACCATTTGCTGCTCTAAGATCTTCAAAGGTTCCTTAGGCATATCCAAGTGGCCACCCCATTCCTGCAGTAAAGCCCGGAGCTGAATGTTAGGGTCTCAGCGAGCTTCTAACAAGGAAACATGAAAGGTAGGATGAATCCGTGAATCAGCCGGCAATTTCAGGGTATACGCCACTTCCCCCACTCTATGAAGAATCTGATACGGACCAAAATACCGTGGGGATAACTTCTCGTGGTCACGAGACTGGGCAGATTGCTGCCGATAAGGTTGCAATTTGAGGAACACCCAATCCCCTTCCTTGAAAACACGGTCAGACCTGTGTCTATTGACCAATTGCTTCAACGGTTCTGAGCCCTCTTCAAGTTGATTTTCAGCTTCTGCAGCATAGCCTCCCTCGCAATAAAGCTGCGATCAACCGCTTCAACCGGAGTACTATGGGGAAAATAAGGGAGGTGGATAGGCGGCGGTTGGCCGTACAAAACTTCATAAAGAGTGGGCTTGGATAGCCGAATGAAAAGTGGTGTTGCACCACCACTCAGCTAAGGGTAACCACCTATACCATTCCTTAGGTCTTTGCCATGTCATTGCACGCAAATAATGCTCCAAGCAACGATTAAGAACCTCACTTTGTCCATCGGATTGCGGATGATAAGCCATAGAAAGGCTCTGAGAGACACCCAACTGCAGTAGGAATGCAGTCCAAAAATGGCTGGTGAATAGGGGGTCACGGTTACTGACAATATTAGCTGGAGCACCATGTAATTTATAAATGTCCCTGATGAAAATGTCAGCCAACTGAGCTGCTGTGAAGGGATGTGAAAGGGCAATAAAATGAGCATATTTATCAGTAAGTGGAGAAGCAATGATGCTATAGTTCCTTATAAACCTTCTATAATAACCAGAGAGGCCCAAAAATCCCGAGTTGTTTCACGTTCTGCGGTTCAGGCCACTGCTGCGCCGTGACAATCTTGGCAGGGTCTGTGGTAACCCCTCCAGCTGAGATGAAATGGCCCAAATACTCTATTTTAGGAGTAAAGAAAGCACATTTGCTTCTCTTGGCAGAGCAGTGGTTAGACCTTAAAATGGAAAAGACATCTCTAAGGTGAACCAAATGGTCCTTCACACAAGAACTATAAACCAATATATCATCAAAGAAAATTAGGACACATCTCCTAAGTAAAGGAGCAACGATGGTATTCATAGCACCTTAAAAAGTTGCAGGAGCATTGGACAAACCAAAAGACATTACCACATACTCAAATTGACCCGAATGTGTTTGAAAGGCAGTCTTCTCCACATCATCTGGCCTCATACGGATTTAATGGTATCCTGCCCTCAAATCAAGCTTAGAAAACACCTTGGCTCCTCCCAGTTCATCCAATAAGTCTTCGACCAAAGGAATAGGGAATTTTGCTTTGATGGTCATGTCATTCAACCTTCTATAGTCAACACACATCCTCCAACTCCCATCTTTTTTCTTAACCAACACAACAGGGTGCAGCAAAGGGAGAGGAACTAGGCTGAATTACTCCCGAATCCAACAGCTCCTTAACCATGCCATCAATAACATCTTTTTTGGGCAGGAGGATACCTATAAGGCCTCATTGCCGTGGGATTAGAACCTTCTTTGAGGACAATCTTGTGATCATGCAACCCTCTAAACGGAGGCAGCTGCTTTGGTTCCTCAAATACATCTTCAAATTCTACTAGTAAAGCAGCTTTTTGGCCCTCAATTTGCAACTCTGTATCTTCCTCAGCCGTCAGTGAACAGCATAGTATGTCATTAGAATAGGGTACCAACTGCAGCATCAAGCAGTATTTTTCCTCCACCATTATCTGATTGAGTTTAGCACCATTTACCACTTTATTGGAGGCTTCTTTGACAGCAGTAAGCTGCACCTTGTCATTGCCCATATAAAAATCCATCACCAAATTTCTAAAGTCCCATGAGATAGTACCCCCATTGTTTCGACCACTGCATCCCCAAAATAAGATCACAGCTATTTAAAGGAATGGCAATTGCAGAAGTCACGAAATCATACCCCTGCATTCTCCATTTAATATCTGCACAGTTGCCAGCACCTTGAATTAAGCCACCATCAGCCACAGTAATCTGTACAGGAGGTATTGGTTTCAATGTGCCTACACCTTCTTGGCATAGCCTCTCATCAATGAAGTTGTGAGTGCTCCCCATATCTATCAAGACAAAAATTCTTCTCTTCCCAATCCACCCAATCAATCTCATCATGGGATAAGTGGAATCTCCATGGATAGCATTCAAAGAAACAGTGGGGCTATCCGTTATTGAAACTGCAGAGCAGTCCTCATATGCAGGAACGCTACTATTTTCCATACCATCAAGATCCACAGTGGCGTCACCCTCATCCACCTCCATGAAAAAAAACTTGGAGTTTCTTCCTTTGAGGATAATCATGGTTGGGAAAGTACCTTTCATGGCAAAAATAGCATAAATTCTTTGCCCTATGCCCATCCATTTCCTTAGGAGTCAGCTTCCTTTGGAAGGTGTAATTCGGTTTTCCCAAAATTCCCTTTTGCATTGCCTCAGTGCTCTTATCCTCCTTTTTCTCAAATGATGGTGTTCCCGCTCTTCTATCTTCTCCAAGACTGCTCCTGAAAAAACTGTTGCTGCGTTTCTGCAGTAAAGCCATGCTTCGCTCCTGTAATTTCGCTATTCGAGTGGCCTCAAGCAAGTTTCTTGGAGCAAAACTCAGGACTGAGGCCCCCTATGAAGCACTGCAGCTTTTGCTGTTCATTGAGATCAGTTCTACATACCAAGTTGTCAAATGATTCTTGATAATCTTCAAGGCTTCCACGCTGCACTAGCTTCTTGAGCTCTTCCATGGGGGGGTGTCAAACTCATTCCCAAATCTGATTTGCACCGCCTCTGCAAATTCACGCCACGCAACCCTTCCTTCCCTTCCTTGTTCCATACTTTGAAACCATCGGAAGGAAGCTTCATCCAACACAATGCTAGCTACCACTACCTTTTCCCCTTCCGACATGCCATCTGAGGCAAAGAATCGTTCACACTTAGCAAGCCAAGAACACACGTCCTCTCGATTGAATTTGGGAAATTCCAATCAAGTTAAACGAGTGGGAATTTGATACTCCCCTTCGTTTCCCTCGCTGTCGTCACGCGCCTCCCAGCTCCGCTAGCTGTAAGCCCAGGCCTCTCATGGCTTCTTGAAGGTTATCGTATTGTATCTCAAAGCGTTGGTCCAATGCACGCAGTTGCGGATCAATTACGACCATAATCCTTTCTTCCGTCTCGCAAATCGCCGTCTATAGCCGAGTCGCTTCCGCCATTGGTGGATCGAAAGGCTCTAGATACCAATGATATGTCGCAGAAGAAGAGTAGAAAGAAGAGAAGAAGAACAGAGATAGAGAGCGCAAAGATAGAGAGGAGAACAGAGATAAGAGAATGGAAGTGCAGGTATGTTATTCCATAAATTCTAATGATTTGTTACATGCCCTTTATACTGAATTTCTATTCAGTTTCCCATTAGTTATTCAGTTAGAGTATCTAACTAACTCCCTCTAACTAACTTCCTATTCCACTTGTATCACAATCCCAATAGCTTTGTATATGTTCTAATGGTTTTCACACATAATAATGAATACATTTTGCATTTTGGTCACAATCCATAGGCGTTGTTAACTTACAATGTTTATCTAACTAACAATCATACTAAGAATTGACCATTCAATCCCCATATTAAATCAGAATGCTACACATTGTATTATTCCTCTCAAGGCTAAGAAAATTTATGCACAAATATGAAAGGATCAGAATAGCATCAAAATAGAAGCATGGTACATGTTGCAATATACATTGATCATAATATTTTTTTACCTTAGTGTGTGATGATGGTTTGGAACTAAATAGTGACGGGTAGGCCATTCCTCCAAAGTGGGACGATATTGAAGTTTCAACAGATCCTGTTGAATCTGGAGATGATGATCCCAATGACCTTGCATCATCTTCCTGTTCTTCCAAGGATTGGATGTGAGTGATACAGACCATAAATAAAATTCAAGACCCATTGCATCCTATGTTAAGTATAATAGGATCTGGCTTAATCCTTACCTCTAGTTCTGAAGATTCTAAAAGTGTTTTTGCCCACATATCTTCATAGCTGACTGAAGGCCTAGAGATTATATTCTCTTCGTCAACTTCTGGGGCATCTGTTCCCGCACCTGCCAGAAATTCATTTACCTAGTACCAAAAATAAGAATAAGGTTTTTTATCGATTTAAATCAACTAAGTTCAATATATATATACATATATATATATAGAGAAAGAGAGAGAGATAACATACACAAAATAAAGCAACCAAAAATATTATTAAGGTCAGAGCCATACCCTATTCATTGCTGGTGCATTGTTTCCCCACAAGCCATCATCTCCAAGGTTTGCTGCCCAAGCATTTACTAGGTCATCATCAAGTGTATCAGGCTCAGCAGGTGCTGCTGGTTTGGTGGATTCATAGATGAGATCAGATATACCAGTGGCAACAGCTGGATCACTCAAACCAGTTGATGCACTAATATTGTGGCGTGTACGGTAGATGTCAATGAGTTTGGCACTACCAAAAAAATTTACAGGAAAACCATATTTAAAACATAATGCCATAAAGCCAATGAGTAAAGCTATAGAGACACCAAGGTTTTAATTTCTAAAAATGCATAATAAACTTGAGATAGATCACGGACCAATTGATCCATGTAACCCAACTCCACCTAGTGGGAAATGGCTGCCATTTTTGGTGCTTAATGCATAATAAAGTTACAGATACAAAGTTTCAAATAAGTAAGACCTAAAATATTATGCATTCAAAATCCTAAATTATCTTCATAATGAAGGCGCTCAAAAACCTAAATTCTCCTGCCCATTCTGAAAAGTATCACCACTTCTGACGCACTCCGCTGACTGCAGAAGCTAAGAGCCTACTAGTTTCTCTAGATGCAACATGAGTAAATTGCATGATCAACCCAAATACAGAATGCACTGTAAACAGATTAGTACCTTACTGGGCCCAAAGGTAGATACTTTGCTCTTGGAACATAACAAAACAATGAAACAAGGTCTAGCAGCCTTTCATGGGTTCCATATAGTTTCTTCAATTCATCATCAGTCCATTCTTTCTTGGCGTTGTCATGATTGCGTATTTCCCTATTCACAGACATGGTTCATGAGCATTATTAATCAGGATCAGTAAATTTGAAGCAAGCATAAAATTAGGAAATGGCTCTTACTTGACCAACTCATCCTGTGCTCTATACATCTCATCCAGAACCTTTATCATAGGACTTAATAAAACTCCAAGGCCAGTACCACTAGCTCCTTGATCTTCTCCGTTACTAAGATGAATTTCTGAGAACTGTGACTGCAGACCACCTTGTGCCAAAGTGTGCAGAAACTCGTAAATCTGTAACCTGAAAGGCTCACCAGATCTGATTGCCATAGTTGTAAGAGCCTGAGCAGCAACTATTCGAATCTGTATGTCCATTTAACAGAATATTTAAGTTACACAGCAAGAACAAAAAACCATCTAGCAAAAATGTGCACAAATACATATACTCATTGATTGAATGAATCAGACTTAATACTCTGGGAAGAACAACTAACACTAAACTACAAAAATTTTAATATATCATTCTTCTCATAATGTAGTGTAAATAATACCATTTAACAAATCAATTAAAATTTTGAGAGGCAAACAGGTAAAGAAAGGGAAACCACCAAGATGGGCAATATACCTCCCAGCTGCCACTGAATGCACACCTCTGGAGCCTAGTCAAGGCACCAGCTAGAGTAGGATTACGAGAACTAGCAGCAGCTACCATTTTATCAGCATCTAACATCATCAATGCAGTACCAGGAGGGGTAGCAGATTCCCAAGCATATTCAGAAGCAGCATAATTTGCATTTTCTCCAAGAAACCATACCTAAAAGCAGAAGCGGTCAGCAAACTTAGAAATGTAACTCAAACATAATTAATGCAGAAGCCAAAGAACAAACAAGGTCTTCTGAAAAAATAACAATTCTTACCGCAGCTTGGACTAATCTTTGTAATGCAAGAGCAGACTTTGGGTCAGATGCAGACACCCTGTCCACCAAAGTAAGACCAAGCATTGATCCTGGTTGTGGAGGTGGTAGGTCAAGAACAATAGTGACTGCTTCTAAAGCTTTATGTTTCCCATCAGGACCAGCTCCAACAAGACATGTCTGGAAACAAACTATTCATTTAGTCAATTATTCATTTAAGTCAAAATTAACAAGGAAGATTAAAATTGATTAATTTTATATGGCATCTGTGAGCATGCATGCTATGTGTGAACGGATATGTTGCTTCAGAAGTTGTGTTTTGCATTTATCTCTCCTTATCAGCATTTCACTACTCCATTATAAACAGTTACATGCCAAACAGAGAATTTCAAATCGCTGCCAAGGTAAATAGTATAAAAACTTGCCTTCCAAAGCAGTTGTAGCACATCAGCATCAACCTTTCCAGGAACTTTAGTAGCAAATATTCTTGCAATTTGAAGAAGTGTAACAGCCATATCTGGAGAAGCCTTCAAACCAAAATTGAAATAACTGTTAGGCAAGTTTATGTTTTTTGTTATGCATGAATACAAAAGGACATGAACACATTACTTGCATGAAGTTTGTACAAAGTTCACAAGGATGACGGATAATAAGTCAATGTTATGTCACTTCAGCAAAATATATTTTTAAAATTTCACCATTCAAGCTCATCTCTCAGTCAAAGCATTTGTAGTAATTATCCTAGTCAGTGCATGGACAACAGTATTTGAACAACTTAACAAAGAAAAAATTATATGCATTTTTCAACAAATGATAACTTAACAAAAGTTTTTAGCAGAGTTAGTCTTTGTCATGATATTCGAGCCCCTATCACCAAGGGGTCAATAATCCTTGTTGGCCTATTCTTCCAAATGAAGTTGAATTTCAGCACAAGGAAAGGTGATCCTTGCATTGTCCATGCTTCAAGTCCATTGGGCTCTTGTCTGAGAAAGCGTATTAGATATAAAACCATTTATAAGTCTTCACTTAATAGCGCTAGATTTTAGGAGATTTTTCACCCTTTTTTATTTTTCTTTTTTGCCTTTTTGAGGCAAAATTCAACCATAGATTGTGCCTATCCTTCAAGTAATGCTTTGTTGAACAAACCTGTGTTCATGAGGGAGTGGATTTATTCATATATCACAAATAAGAGATAGTCCATTTACCTTAAATCGAGCATGTAGAGTGAGTAGTACATCATTCAATAGTGCTGCTGGCCAAGCTGGATCAGAAAGTTCAGATGCAATAATAGATTCAAGTTCATCAAATGTGTCAACTGGGCTTTGCATCCAGATTAGTGCCTTAATCACCATCGCCCGTACATAAACACATTCACAGGCCACTGTTGTCCGTACAACTTCCATTAATGAAGCCAATAAACCCGCAGTGGTATCTCTGCCACCAGCTAAATTAGATATTGAAGAAGTTCTTCGTATGTCTACATCAAAGCACCAATTAAGAATGCAATTAGATAATAAATAGTTCAGATAACACAACCCACTCATCTACTCTATGCATTAATCACATCCTTGTGTAACACTATAGATTTAATGCATGCAAGAGAACATGAAAGTAACTGACATCCAGAGCATAAATCATGATGGAGCAAAAGGACCCGGGGGAAAATATATCCTAGCATAGGAATTAAACACTTCAATGAAATCATGTGGAGGGTTCCTAGTAGGATTGATTCATAGAAACTAACCAAGCACAAACCATTGAAGTGAGACTTGTTACTCAATAATGAAAGTGCACATTGTATCTGCTGCTTTCTGTAAAAAGCAGCAAGGGATACAAATTTATAACAGAAAACGTCTTTGCGGTCATAGAAACCTCCTGTGAACATAGAATCTATACACAACTGTGCATATGGTGCCAGACGACAATAATATTACTACATTAATGTGTTTTTAAGTGTTAGAAGTATTCTGCTGTGCTTGTTCTTGTTGTACAAGGCATGTACTAAATCTACCATCTTTTTCTTATAAAAGTAGAAATGTGTGAAAATGAAGAGAAGTACCAGGAAGTTGGAAGATAATAGTTAAGGGAACCTCCAAAGAAAGAAAAAAGGAAAAGAAAAGAAAACACAAAATAACAGAGAAAAGTAGAAAAACTCAATGGAGCAAAGCTGCCCAATCTCTCTGCAGTCCGCACAATTTAGTTGATTAATGTAAATAGTACACAAAGGAAGACTATTTAGAATAAAATTAGTGCATCCCATTATACAGGAACTGTCCACTCTATTCTATTCTTGCCTTTTCCCCCAAAAGAAAATGATAAAAAAACAAAAGGTTGGATCAATCTCCCTTCTTAGGATGTGTTTGGTTGGAGGGGTAAAAATGGGAGTGAAAGTTTAATGGATTGGATTTATGAGTAACACCTCCATTTTTGCCCCCAACCAAACAAACCCTAAGGATTTATCAATATTTTCCTTCTTCTTGATCAATCTTTCTTTTTCATCCTACCAATTGGTCTTTCTTCCCTTTTCGTACCTAATACATGTCTAGTTGTTCAACTCGGTTTAGTCTTAGTCATAGGCAAGGAAAAGGTGACTCAAGGAATTGCAGCTAAGTGCTCTTGAGATCAAAGGAGTTTTGCATTGGAGCATCAATTTTTGAGCTGAAATTGTAGCATCTAGTGTGCAAAGGACTGATTGTCATCATACAATTGAACCCAGGGCCAGGCCAGATCAGTGTTGGATGATTTAGTCCAGAGGATCTTTCCTGGATGTTTAGCTGACTGATATAAAGTTTTAAAACTATCATAATTATCATTTATGTTTTTTTTTTAAGGTTTTTCAATGCAGCTATTTTCTAAGCTATAGAAATTTTTGGGGGACTCAATACACACTCTGCTTACGGTTTAAAATACTTTGCCCAAATCATTTATGTAGGTGAATTTCCACACCAAAGTCGCAGTAGATCCCTTATTTGCATTTGCCTAAAGAAACAAGTATGTTGGAAGCCAAACCATGTGGAGATTTTCTTCAAAAACCTAGTGCAACATAGGAAGTTGGTCGGCAAATTTAATTATCATAAAAAAGATGGGCCTTCTTAACATAGCTCTCTATCAGTGTGGCAAACCACAGTTCATGTCTTTTCCACAAATGACTTATTAGGGTGCTAATTCAGAAATGCTAAATACCTCAAAACTCAAGAGTCAAGAGGGCACTTGGGTAAAGGATTCTCTAATGCAGCTTGGGATGGTTCTCCTATAGATGAAAAATAACTTCAGGATACTGAGATTTCACTGAATAATGGAGATGACCAGTTTTTTGGGGTGAGAAACAAATTGTAGTGTCTCGGTCAGGTTTAGAATCACAGTATCAAGCTATCACACACTGAATCTGAACTTGCACAAATAGTTCTCTCGATGAGATTGGTTTCAATAGCACTAGGCTTGTGCAGCTATTGCAAGGCAATCAGCCTTCAGTTCATATTGTATCTAACCCTGCTTCTCATGAAGACACACACACAGAGAAAAAGATAAAATAAAAAAAAAATTGAACTGGACTGTCTTTGTGAAAAACGATGACTCATTCCTATTGACCATGAATAGACTAGAGAACAACTTGAAGACATGTTTACAAAAGCTCTTGACAGAAAAGGGTAGATTACATTGGTAACATGAAATCATAGTTAGCATCTATTATCCAGCCTGAGAGAAGGAGTGAAAGAGAAGAATATTACACAAGTGTTTTGTAAGTATTAAACAGGGATTGAACCAGTACTAAATCTAGTTTATTAATATAAATAGTTAAATACACACACAGCCCTAACAAAAATTAAGTTAGTGAATCAATTGTACAGGAATTTTCCAATCCCTCCACATCTCCCTTTCACAACAGTAACTAGAACCCAACAAAAATAATGTCATCAAAAACCTCAAAATCGAATCTAAAAATGAATAACTCAACCAACGGAAAACCATAAGAAACCAAAAGGGAAGAGCGTGAAGGTAATAGCAGAGTGTAGGAAAAACATTATACTTGTACCAATTCAGTCGGAAGCCTAAGTTGTTAAGTGAAGGTTCAAGGTTGGTTTATATCTCTACAGTGATAATTAATGATCAAGAACCTTGGTAACAATCTACATCTATACCTAATTAACTACAATAATAAAAATGGCCAGAAACCTTGGTTACAATGATAAGCAAGTTTGGACTAAAAACAAATAAAACAAACATTACTTTCAGGATGTGTACTTTCATCTGAATCATTAACATCTGCAGCCTCAGCAAAGGTATTGACATGTGCCCCTTCATCAACATCCTGCAAGCCCAAAGCAAAAGCAGCAGCTCGACTTTTCCCCATCTCCTGCACAACTCTAGCTGCTGCATGAAGCACAGGTCTCGAAAAGCTACGGAAAGAACTTTCTAACCTGAAAACCCATAAATAGTAGACATTAGACAATGTACATAAAGATTAGACAATTTTGACTTTACCCAAGTTTGACAACTGGAGAGTTCAACATGACAAAATAGAATGCAGGCACTAACACACAAATGAGTTTCTGAACCTTCTCATTACAAGTTTTATAAGAGGCTGTGGACGTTTATTCTTCTGAGATTTATCTTTAGAACCTTCCTTTGAATCCGGTAACTTGAGAATCTCCCTGGTCAAATGATACCACCCAGAAGCGCGCTCCTCAGTCCTAAAAAGTTTAGACAGTAGGTTAACATAGTAGCTTGCATAGAATCTGTAACCTAGCCAATCAAAGTGGTTATATGAGTGCAGAGACTATTATTATATGTAAGAAATCACACCTCTCATTGTTATCATATTTTCCAAGTACACAAAGAATTGCCTCAAAACAGACTCTTTCACTGGGATCCAACAGAAGTTGATAGAGCACTGAATTGAACTGAGATCTAATATCTGATCTCTCTGTACAGGGAAGCAAAACAAAAATTCAATCATCTCAAACTTCCCGAAGACCAATTTTCATTAAACAACAGAAGTTTATTAATACACCAACCATCTAAAGCTCTAGCTCTTGATATTGTACAGCATAACCTGGCTAGAGAAACTCTAGCAAGAACATCATGCAAATGGAGAACATCTTGTAAGGCCCCTGCAACACACCCAAAACCATGACCAAACAAATTAGATGTGGTGGAACAACACAAAGTAGAGTCATTAAAACCCACAAAGCCTTATTTCTTCCTATGAAAGTGAGTAGTTATAGCAGAAAAATTCAGAAATTAAGTACACAAACTTCCCATATATATCTTGTCATTTAAGTATATTAAAGGCCTGACGTAAGGTGGAGTTCCTCTCCACGGACACACAAAACATGAAATTACAAGACAAATATCAAGTCTTAAGGCATCAAATTCAATGTCATACTCAAAACAATAAAAAATAAATGAAGTAAGAAAGAGATGATAAAGATCCAACCAGCATACCTCCTGGCTCCACATGCTTTCCTGCAGAAGAATATCCAGGGAGAATTAGATGGGGAAACATTTTTCCAACATTAGATTGCAAAAGAATATGCCATGAAACACCACTTAAATGGAAAACTATTCTGAAGATCTGAACTGTTACCTAATGCCATAGCTACAGCATAAGGATCCCTTGTAGCTAACTCAGAAACCAATTCCAGCCCATGCCTCACAGCAACCGGATCATTCGATGAAATCCTGAAGTCAAATATGTTCAGTACTAACAAGTGAAAACTATAAAGTATAAACACTGAAAGGAAGAATGTGAAAACTAATAAACTATGCAATTAATGCTAGCTCCAAAATAAGTGAGAAGCAAGAAGCAAAAGGTTGATCAAACAAAGATAGGCCAATAGGCCAAGAACAATCCTGTTCTTCTAAGCTCTGGTTCTTGAAAAATTCCAGAATCTAGGGTAAGGAGATAACAATACAGACACCATTGTCAACGATACCCACACTCCAAAGGCATTTAAATAATTTAAATAATAATCTACAAAAGAAGACTAAACTAAATTTTAAACAACATAGAATACTTTAGGTTTATTTCATAAGGAATAATTCCTTAATAGAGAAAGGAAATGTGCTGCTGAAACTAAGAAACAATAAACTAGAAAAATGGAACTATCAGCAAAAGATCCTAAAGGCTCTAAAGTACAAACATGAGCAATAACTAGTAAATGTCAGATATGAGAGTAGCTTACCCTTGTACAGCATAATGGAGAAAAGCCGGATTTCCAGGATCCAGAGGTAGTCTTCGTAGAGCACTTAAGGCAGCATATTGCAGATTGGTTCGGATGATAGACTATACCATCAAGCATATAATGAAACATAAATAGGACTATTGTTTGAATTAATAGATACATATTTCTATTTGGCAATTTAAAATCCAGCATAAAATGTTGGCAGATCATATTAACCTAGCCACAAATTACGTCACAAGAGAGATAAGTACAAAGACCTCTGATAGGAAACCATTCTAGCAAGAAAATCAAACACCAAACAAGAACATAAGCTCCGAAAAGTAAAATATCCCCTTTCAGGTGGTGATTCAGATGCAGTATTTTCAGTACCATCTGTTAAGAGCATTCAAGGGCTCCTTTCAGCATGATGATTTAAATTTGGGAAAGCTCCTTTGTTAGATCTGTTCACCCCATAATCAGCTTTCTAATATCCATAATCTTCTATATTTGGATTTTATAATTTCATGATTTCTGTTCCTTTTATTTTTGGGAAATAAGATATATTTAGGAACCGCTTTGCTAGGAAACATCAAGTATTTATTATACTCTGCAATATAAAAGCTCAAAATATGTCAAGATTTGTTGTCTCCCTCAGCAAAAGAAAAATATAAAGAGAGAGGTGTCAAATCAGTTGTTGGAATATAAAATATTTTCTCTCACTAAATTATATTTTTTAAGAGCCTAGAATTTTGCTGTGCTTTTGGATGATGTAGCAACAGTTCCACAGCAGATAAGAAAAGATTCACTTCAAGTTGAAAATTAAGAAGTACACACATATATCAGGATGAAAGAAAGAAAAGTTAAAAGCAATGATCTTACTTCTTTATCACCACCTTTAGCCCCAACCCCAAGTATGCCTTTCTTTCGCTTTGGTGGGGTACCAACCTGAAAATTGTTAATAGCAGAAAAAGTGAAGAAAGCTCAAGCACCATAGTTTCACAACTCTATTGATAAAGAAAGGTATTTTTTAGACAGAAAGAGCTGAAACTACAACCAATGGAAGGATAAGGTACCAATGGAAGGGGGGGGGTGAAATGAAAAAAAAACAATAGAAAATGCAGGTAAGGCTGCCAAATCTTTTGAACCATCTCTGAACATAGCACCAGAGAGAAGCCATAAACACAATTATATACAAAAGCAAATCTTGGGTAAGATAGATGACTCGAAGTTGATTGCATTCAGTGTCAACTCAAGAATAAACCTCTCCCTAGTAGGTGACTGAGTAAGAAATTAAAAAGAGGCTTACAAGAGGCCGCACCACAAGAATCAATAGCCCAAATCTACACATCTTAGGATAATACAGTTTATTGTTTAAGGGGACCAATCCTTAAAAATAAATGCATTTTACTCCAAGCCCAGACAACAAATAACAGCATATACAGCCACTGCCACAGAACATTGCCCATCTTTTTATGACAACACAACCAAATCTAAATCAAAAGAAAAGCTCCAAAATCTAACGGCACAAACCAACAGTTCCAAACAACTTACTCCAAAAGAGGTGGCTTCAGGACAGATTAAAAATAAATTTGCAAAGTCAATATCTTACATATATGTAATGGGGATAACAAGAAAGCACAAACCTTCTCTAGTATACCAAATACAATTTCATACAAACTGGTCAAAAATTCAGAGTTGGTTGAAGGAGCATATGTAAGAGCCTTCAGGGATTGCAGTCTTCGAGCGTGAACTTCAAAACACAAGTTGAATTGGGATCAGCGTATTATCTCAAAATAAAAAATGAAGACATACTTCAACAACTGAAACTCATGCTTGAAAACTATGGATAATTTTATTTTCAGACATGGCCAACAATTTTTTTTTACAGAAAAGAATAGTCATTTCATTGGCATAATTTTGATGATTAATTCTATATATATCCTCCTACAAAATCCTCCTACAAATTCTCCTACATACTACATGAAGTAACTATTCATTACTTTTTAAGATTTCAAGACATTGATTGCATTTACTTTTTACTTCATTTAGTGTGAAGGAGTATTTGAAGGAAGATTGGTAGGAGGATATAGCATTTTAATGATTACAGCATTTCCAAAGACGGAATCACCTCAAGGACATATAAATATGCACCAATTAAAACTAAGGAAGCTTCATCATAAATTTTTCAGTCAAATCAAAGGCATACGAAAGATATTCTGTTCAAGATACACAGTAAATCATTCATCCAAATAAACAATAATAATTGTTGAATGCAAACTAGATATCAGTATGCAATTACATAATGAAAAACTTAAATTCAGACCCTATTTTTTTCCATCTTTCTCTTGTATTAGAGTGTTTTTTCACAAGATGAGGATTTCCTGATTCAAAGAAAATATAGAGCTAGCCAGGCTCCACAGTTAATACATAAAAGGGTTATCCATCATGCTCACTTAATATTTTGAACCACCACCAATCTATTCCAGGTTTATTAATCAAAGAGAAGAATCTCTACCAATTTCTATATTCTGTTTGTCCTTTATATCCACGCTTTCCCTTCTGAACAAAATGCTCCATTCCTCTGAATTTTCCTCCCTCCAATGCATCATCTCACCTTATCCTTTGAGTCTCCATAAACATTTTATCCAAACTCTACCTTGTCCTAGACCCAGAAATGTCCCATCACTTGTAACATTTGTTCCCTTCACAAATTTACTTTACACATAGGCCACTAGACAGGAGATAACAAATTCCTTGTAAACAAACAGCTTAAAATCTAATACACACACACACACACACACAAAAATTATAAAGGGGATACAAGAAAATAACTACCTTTGGTGCAAAACTTTATACCAATTTTACCCTTATCTATAATTTGTTTTAAAACATTTTCTTAGGTTAAAAAGTAAATTCTTTTGCCACTCCTCCACTATCCACTTCAGTTTCCTACTTATATTTGATAACTGCCTCCATTATCACATCTCTCTTCATTTTTTTTCTTCATATTTCTGTAAATGTGAGTTTTCCACTGCAAGTGGGTTTGTTTTATTTGCATTTGCCAAAGAATTTGCACATCTAAAACATTTGCTCACTAGAGTGTGTGTGTGTGTGTGTACACTATACCCCCAACAAGTTTATTGATTTTAAATTCTTAATATCTCCATGCAAACCTTTCTTCACAATTACAGCAGTGAATAATAAGGAATTTATCCACTCCTTAAGAGCTCTAAGAAATTTCTTTATGTAAAATGAAATTCAAATTAACAACCCAAGAACACGATAGCTCTTTCTTAAATCAAGTTTGCGCTAAAACAATTGAGCTCATGCACAAATACATATGCATGTATGCAACTTTATGCCATAAAAAGGTTTTAAATTAAAACTATAAGAAAAACAAAAGTGATTAACCACTCACATTCAACATCAGCATTTGAGGCTTCTGCAGTAAGCTGTTTTACTATTCGTGGCAGAACATCAGCTCGAGTAACACCTCCAACTGCATCAATGTCAGCAAGAGCATCCCAGTTAGGGGTGGGTATCCCACCACCTGTGCTCAAACCTTGGGAACCGTTGTCAGACAAGATTCTGGCCAGGTAGTAATAGACATATCGTAGGACACTTCTATCTTCACACTGCTGATTAAGCTACAGAATAGAAACAAACACAAAGGTAGATGAGTTTTCCAACAGATTAAGCAAATATAAATAAATTTTTAAGGAAAATTAAGTGCGACACAATCATATTAAATTTCAACTTAGGTGGCTCATCCATTAACAAAAATCAAAACAAAACAAAACAAAATGCTTTAAGTATTATTTAGGCATACAAGGAAACACCTAAGAGACTAAAGAAGTTTTAATCTGAAAGAGAACAACAATAACACAAGCAATATAAGGATATTTTACCAATAAAAAAAGGGAATTAGAGCATACCATGAGAAGAGAGGGAGCTAATGAAGGATCCACAGAATTATAAACGGCAAGTTTTGGAAACACATGATTCACTAATTGCCGCTGAGAACGTTTCTGAAAAGTTATCACCAAGAACCAAAAAATTAGCGACTCTCCCATCTGAACACAGAAAGCATAATCCAGGAAACAAAGTTGCAACACTTACCTGATCAGAAGTGGCAGCTAGTTCATGAATACTTCTCGCAAGTTGTGAATATGACACTGGCTGCAACAAAAAAAAGAAGCAAAAAACATGTACAAAGATCAAACGCACAGCACTACGTATTACTAAGCATCAATATCTTCTGTGAAAAAACATACGATCAAACAGAAATTTCCAATTCTATGTTCATCGTGCACTATCACTACGGATTTCCAAAGAGATAAGACGAGCCTTGCATCTAAATCAGCTAAACTCGAGCTTATAAGAACACAGAGCAATCAAGTACATGTACGAAAGCGATATCACTGAACTCAAAACTAACTGATCTACGACGAACACGCCAAAATTAACTATCAATAAACACAAATTCTTGCAATAGCGAGAAAAGAGAGCGAGAGAGATGTGAAATTTGTGGCACCTTTTTCTTTTGCCTTTGCGGCATGATATTGGTCCTAACTGGATTTAAAGCAGCTTTGGCAGCAGAAATGGTGTCGTTCTGGATCTGCATCAATGCGGCTCGCTTGGATTTCTTCTCCCCGGCGGGTTTCCCCAGCGCCGATGGAATACCTGCTGGTGATGACGCCGACGCCGGAGATGCGGACGCGGTCGACGCCGAAGACGATGCCGGCGCAGGCGTAGGGTCCGCCGTTATCAGATCCATCAGCGTCGTTCCCGACGAGTCCTGCGGGAATCATGATGGTAAAGTTAAGAAGCGCGGAGTAGAAGTTGTTCGTATTTCGAAGGGCGTTTAAGCAGAAAGGGAGTGAAAGCGCGTTTAGAGGAATTTACCGCCATCGTTGCGTTGTGATCTCTGTTCGAGAGAGAGAAAGAGAGAATCCCCTTTTTCGCTGTGTTCTGTGTCTCTGTTTCTGCTACTTCGTCACCGGGGGGGGGGTGGCAACCGTGAAAATGGACGACTTCCGGCATTGTTTTTATTTCCCCTTTTTAAAATTCTTTTCCTTTGTGCATTTCTTTTCTTTTTCAAATTTTAATTTATTAATAATTATAATTAATATTGTCGTAAAAAAATGTGAGATTTTATGTAACTTGAAGTGAAGAAGCGTAATAAAATAGTTTAATATGTTATTTATTATTATTTTTTGTTTGATAAAGATCTCCTATCAAGAAAAAGAAAGATTATAATCTCGTTCCATAAGTTTATCATTTTTTTTTTGTTAAATCAAGATATTTGTGGGCAGTATAATTGACTAATTTAATAATTAAATTCACACAAAATGATAGATAATATAAATAAAGATTGAGCTTATGCCACATAATTAAGAAATAATATGAGCTACCAACGCCAATTTGTCAAGATATAGGTTGGTTTGAAATATATTTGCCAGCCTATATTCTAGGTTCAACACCATAACAAAATATAAAACAAAAAGTGAGTTATCAACATGCCATACCTCATGATTAAAGTTTAGCATAATTATTATACCTTACATTTTTTTTCTATAGCTTACATTTTGAGTCGTTCTTGTCGTTGAGGTAATTGTGTGTCTTATCCATGTTAAAGTAATAAAATTGTTTAAATTTACTTATCTAAAAAATAGTTTACATTTTTATTATTTTATAGGATCTTATTTGGCATTTCATTAAAATTTAAAATTATTGATACATTATAATTATTTGTGACTAAAAATCAAACATGTGTTCTACTAATTAAAATTACTTATTATTTTAAGCTTATAAATAAATGATAGTCGCATACCTATGTTAAGCCTTGAGTACAATCTTGACTAGGGGTGTCAAAACGGGCGGGCACGACCCCGTTTAGGCCCGCCCGTTAAGGCTTGTGGGCCTAAACGGGGCAGACAAAAAATATGCATATTTTTCAGGCCCGGCTCGTTTATGGTCGGTCTGTAGGCCTAAACAGGTCGCCCCCAGCCCGTTTATTTTTTAAAAAAAATTAAAAAATTATTAAAAAATTTAAAAAAAAATTCAAAAAAAAATTTAAAAATTTTTTAAAAAAATTCACGGGTAACCGACCCAGCCTGCGAGCCAAACGGGTCGGGCCTAAACGGGTCAGGCTTAAACGGGCCGGTCCAATTTTTTTTCCAAATTTTCACCGGCCTATTTTTTGCATGTAAAGCCCGTCCATTTAACCGGGTAAACGGGCCGGGCCCATTTTGACAGCCCTAATCTTGACTATGGAAGGAATAACCTATTTCGTATTATGTTGAGTTAATATAGTAGTGGCCCGAACACTGCCCAGAAAATGCAACATTATGAGCCCAATTAAAGTCCAGCCAACTTTCCTAACCCGATCCACTAATTACCAGTTGGGCTACTGGGCTAATGTTACGCTAGTCCACCCCTAACGAATCAACGAGCAATGGACACCAGACCCAAAAACAATGACTACGACCAAAACCCAAACAATTGACCCAAAAGAAAAACATGCTTTATCATGTTCAGTGCAAAAATTAATTTTTATCAATGTTCCTGTCTATGAATATTTTTATCCATCAAATTAATTAAATCATATATTAGTGTGTTTCTATTGAGTATTGAACATAAATAACAATGTGAAATAAAGAAATAGAAAATAAAGTTAAAAAAATTAACCTGAAACTGTAGGAGATTAAAATTTAAGTGAGTGTAAGTTTTTTTAAAGACAAATTTTTAAAAATATTTACAAATAAACAAAAAATAATTAGATAGTGAGTTAAATAATTACCCAAAATGTGAGACAATATACAAGGTTAAAAAAAGGAAGAAAAAAATAGACACTAAAATGGAGAATCCCATTTATTTAATTGCATAGATAAACTCATCTAATAACAAAATAAATATTGAATAGAATACACGTAAAATAAAATACTGAAGAGAATAAAGTTACATAGTTTCATCATCTCACAAGCTAAACACTAGGCAATATACAAATTTATAAAAGAAATCTCTTATATAGTTATTATATCAATTTTGTTGACCAATGTCATAACGACATTGGTTAAGGAAACTAAAATAATAAGTTTTATATTTTTAAAATATTAAATATCATTGAAAATATTTAAACTTTACATTTTTAATACAAAATTACTATTTTAACATTTTTTACAAGTATGAGTATTTGTTAGCAAAATTCTTACTATATTATTCGATGAGTTATATTATTGATACTTATTTAATATAAGACTTCGTACCGACTCATGTCTCATGCATTTAGATGATATATAATCTTCATTCTATTAAGATTTTATCTTATAGTAGTTGAAATGTGAATAAATACAATATTCTATGCTACATAATTATGATTAATATTTATTTTATTAGATTTTATGCTACATTATATTGTTCGATAAGATGCAACAAAAATGAGAATTTTTTTTTTCTGTTTATAGAGTATGTTTAATATGTACTTTAAAAACATTATTAATTATTTACTACTTAATTTTTTTATGTTTCTTGGAACACATATTTTAAGAATTTCTCAAAAAAATAGCCTTTAAAACATTTTTTTATGAGATTAATACATATTTTAATAATATTTGTAGTAAGTATTTACAACTCACCTGAATTTTAACAAGTACTTCAAGTATTATTGCACCACATATTTATTGCGTTGCCTATTATTTAAATCAGGATAGAACTGTCAAATACATCGGAACTTTACGAAGTAGAGTTCACGTATAAAGTTTTTCAAATCATATATTTTGAGGTAGGTTAGATTATTATATAAACGAAAATGCTTCGTGTACATCAATATTGCATACACATGTATATGTATACCCTCGTTTTATACCTAATCAATGACAGTTATACGGTTTACAGTAGACCTTCCTCATTAACACCATCACAGGACCCCGCGACGTTATTTTCTCAACCATATGACAAACGAAAACGCATTCGGCGTGATTTTCTCAGCGATATCACACTTGAACCTATCAAACAATTTATTTTGAGCTACAAAATCCACACACAAAAGCATTCTTGAAATGAATCAGTTTCGCGTAGTTTATGGAGTGTGTTATTATGGAGTTTAAAACAATTTTGCAGAATATGATATTTGATTTTAGTGCACAAACTTTATATGACTGTTTGCGCAAACATTATATGACTGAGTGCACAAACATTACGTACTTATGTAACAACACTATGATTTTACTCAAACATAAATAAGCTCACAGTATTTATACATTTTGAATAGACAAACTTTATAAAAATTAGCTCACATACATGTGTATATACACTTTTATACATTATGATGGATGAACTTTACATATATGCATATTACTTAATATATAGTTAAGTATTTTTTGCAGAATATGATATCTGATTAGAGTGCACAAACATTATATGACCATGTGCACAAACTTTATATGACCGGGTGCACAAACGTTACGTACTTGTGTAACAACGTTGTGATTTTACTCAAACATAAATAAGTTCACAATCTTTATACATTTTGAATGGACAAACTTTATAAAAATTAGTTCACGTGCATGTGTACATGTTGAAAGTTTTTTACACTCTCGTCATTTTATATATCCTCCTTTACAGCTTTCAAATCCTCAAGGGATTCAATTGCAGTATAGTCAGGTATAGTCGTATCCACAGGGAGTTGAATAAATCCATATTGAGTTCCGTTAATTAAACAATATAGTGGTGGATTTGTAAATTGATTTTTAACAAATAAATTAAACAAAAGATAAAATGACATCGAGTGAACATTAGATAGGGAAGCTTTTTGGGAATTAACTCGTAACACAGTTTTCATATATCCATTAATTCAATGCATATGAATTATTAATTCCATTGATTCCTCGCCACCAATTCTTATCTTATTCATCTCTTTCAAGCATGAAAAGATCACTCGATTCCCTTTGTCATTTTGTCAATCTCTTGCACAAACTAACAAAGCAAACCGATCTATAATTTCAGGTGTTAAAACGAATAATAACCCTAACTCTATCTCTAGTAATTAGGACTATTAGATGATTTAATATAGTTCTAACTGAATGAATGCAGTCCTCGCTCACAAACAATCAAGTTTCAAATCATGCTTTAGGTAGCTAAGCTAAAACAAGCATTAAGCACAAGATCAAATCATGTAAATCATGGAATATTATAGATTCATATATAAGAGAGTTAAATGGATACTATCAAACCATAATACTTGTCAAAATCCCAACAAGAGGATTATAAGTCCATCTTACAAGAGAAAATCAAAGAATAAGGTAATGGACGTTCACCATGACACGTTTTCACGCCACCATAGTGAGTGTCGCCGTGCTTCTTGACCTCTCTTGGCTTCCTTCTTTGCCTTTCTCTTAGTTTCCCCTTACTCTTTGTTCTATTTTTTTAAGTTATGAGTGTGTGAAAGGTTAAAGCTCCTGAATCTGTGATGCTCATGTCCTTTTATAGAAAATTTCAACGTGAAGCTTCTTCAGCCTTAAGCAATTTCAGAGGCCGCTCAGCGGTTTGGTGCAACTGCTCAGCGGATTAGTATGCACAGTAGTTAGTAAAATCGCGATAACTTTGGCTACAGATCTCGGATTGAGGTGATTCAAATCTCCATTTAAATCTAAGAGATAGATCTACAACTTTGTAGCTGACATCAAATTGAGATTCAATCTCCATCATGATGCAAAATCCGTGACAAAGTCAGCGTTAATTCCTGTTGTGTAGCTCTTTTGATTCATGCCTCTGAACTATATGGGAAATTGACAAGAATTGCATCAATTCACACATATATGTATCCATTCTTTAACTATGCTAAATTTACACAAAAATGGGGAAATTAGTTAATAATTTCATAAAAAACAAAGCAGATAAGTGTCATTCTAATTTATGAAAATAGCAAAATATGACACTTATCAGTACACACACTTTTATACATTATGATGGATGAACTTTGCATATATGCATATTACTTAATGTATAGTTAAGTATTTTTTTGTAGAATATGATATCTGATTGGAGTGCACAAACTTTATATGATTAGGTGCACAAACATTACGTACTTGTATAACAACACCGTGATTTTACCCAAACATAAATAAGTCCACAATGTTTATACATTTTTAGAGGCCAAACTTTACAACAATTGGTTCACATACATGTGTACACACACTTTTATACATTCTAATGCATAAACTTTACATGTATGCATATTACTTACTGTATAGTTAAATATTTTTGCAGAATATGATATCTGATTAGAGTGCACAAACTTTATATGATCATGTGCACAAACTTTATATGATTGGATGCACGAACATTATGTACTTATGTAACAATACTGTGATTTTACACAAACATAAATAAGTTCACAATTTTTATACGTTTTGAATGGACTAACTTTATAAAAATTAGTTCACATACATGTGAACACACACTTTACAACAATTGATTCACATACATGTGTACTGAAACACCTTAGCTAGCTGGCTTATGCTTAAGTCATAAGCCCTCCAGACTAGGTGGTTTTCCCTTGGTGATGCAAACTCTTATCGTTCCCTAATACGTTGCAATATAGGGTTTTACTCAAATTAGAGCTCGTTTCAAAACTTTTCACAATTATTGATATTTAGAACATAAAGCCATGCAGAGATGCAGTCGTATAATCGATAGAGTACTAGATGACGAAGTCTCGCCTACATTGTTATCTATTAACATATAAGCACATACATATTCGGCCAAAAGCACCGGTTACATGTACAGTCATACAGTCAAAAGAGTAGTTCTCATTATATTTACATTATCAAACAATACGTACTATATACAAATAGCACACCTAGGTACGGACGGGAACTTCCCGTTGCGTAACTATATCTAGGTACAACATGGCTTTGCGGATGTGTACTACCCATTGCGCGGCTGTATAAGCCTACTATCACTACTGCTGTCCTGACCTAGCTGATCCATTCCAAGCTCGCGACTATCCCTGTGGGCTACTCATCCGACCCCTCCTCCCATGCTGGATCCTCCTCCTCAGGCTCGTCCTCATTGGACAAAGTGGTTATTGCCGTGAAGTCACAGTGAGCATAGCGGCGTGGTACAGCCGGAGTTACTCTCTTCCTCACGGTGGTCCGGAGGCCTCGGCCGTGGGATGGCGGAGCAACCGTCCTCGGGTCAGCTGCGGGCTCCGACTTTAGCTCTGGCTCAGAAGGAGGAGCCTTGTCCTCTCCATTGAGGTTAATCGGGTTGTTGCTACTGGCTCTTGGGCGCTCATCTACGCAGATGGGACGTCAAGGTGGTGCGAGCTGTATCTGAGGCTCTGCGGGTAAGTTGGCAGGGGCGAACGTGCAAGTATCGATGAGGGTGTTCGTCTTGAAGTTCCGTTGTCGGGTGCGTGTAAATAGTCAAACGTCCTTCGCAAGCGGGGATGCCATCTATTCGATCTGGAGTCATACACGAGTGGGGATAAGAACGGATTCGTTCTTAGTGGAAACCCTACGTGGTCTCTATTGTTCATTTCTCGGGTAAAGTCCAAGCCACTCAGGAAACTTCTAAGTGTCATGCATACTAGCCCCCTATTAGTTATTATCTGTGGCCTATGACCTGAGCAGCTTTATCTAAGTTACTAGGTGATTTGGCATCTAATATTGCTGTTACCTAGGCTTCGTGCTAATTTCTTTATCTCGTCTGATTGCGGCAATACGAAACTGCATGTTCGTGTTACTGCTAACTGACATACTAGTCATCTTGGGCGTTCCCTTGACAATACATAATGCATAATATCATACATACTATAAACTTGGCTACATATATACGTACAAACATACAATCATTCATTCATATGTATATCTATCTCATGCATGTCGGGGATCTGGAATTCTTTTACGCACCCTGTAACTGCGTCATTCTTAGTCCTTTCACCTTTGTAACCGTGGCCTCGACTACAACCTCTTTGATTTCCCTGTCGCGTCGACCCGGCAGCCTCTTAACCGGTGTGGTAGCTAGCCACGTAAACCTCATAGGAGGAAGACATCGAACGCGATAGGTACAACCACTCCCCTAATAGCAATGGCAAGTGATCGGACCTTGGACTCGATCAGGTGTGGACACGTAGGTCGGACCTTGGACTCGACCTGGTCAGCCCTTGGACTTGATCGCGCTTTCTTTCCTTCTTTTTTAACTAGGGCCCCCTTATTTCCTTTCTTTCTTTCTTCAGGCCTTCGTCTGTTCTCATCATTATAAGGCCTTGACATTCTTCTCAATCTTCGGCCTTGGCCTGTTGCTATCGCTATCAGGCCTCTGCCTGCGTTGGTCTTAACCAATCCAGCTTGCCGAATTGGTGAGGGGCGTGTCTGTAAGACGTGCCAAGAGAAATAGGGAAACATCCTAGTTATATAACTATACTCTTTAACTATGGTCTTCTGAACCAACTGGGGTTGGAACCTTCTTAACTCATCTTCATTCCCTAGGGTTCAATTATGATCTTGTTGGACTTTATGTGAGGACTTCTAGTTATCTACGGTCGTCCTAGGTCATACGACGACCGGTTCCTCATGATGCATGTTTTCCGGTACAAGGGTGTGCATAACCGCACTTGTTGGATCCCATAGAATAGCTAAAACTCAAGTTCCTCAGGAAGCATTCGAATGATTAGGATTTGGGCATTCGGATGAATTCCTGAGACTTCTTTTATTTGATTGAAATCTTTCTTCATTCGATTGAAATCCTTCTTAGGTTTTCATTCGATCGAAATCCTCATTCAATCGATTGAAATTCTCATTCAATCGATTAAAATATTTCTCAGACTTTCATTCGATTGAAATCTTCATTCAATCGATTGAAATCTAAAAATCTTTCAATCGATTGCCATGGGAATTCAATCGATTGAACTAGTTCAAAATTGGCTCCCGAGAGCATTTTCTCCCAGGGGTTTCACCGTAACTCTTTTCTCATTTTCTAGTGATCCAATCAGTACAGTTATGATTCCCAAACATCAAAATCGTCAAGAATCACTTTCCACAACTTATTTCCAATCGTTTCTATCAAATATTTTCCTAAGCAAATACACATAAATAACCACATAGACAGTGGGCTTAGAGTTACCCACATCAAATGACGATTCCTGATTCAGTGGTTGTGTTGCCGAAAATTTCTGGATCACTTTGACGTGCTCGGGGGATTTTTCCGAGATTTGACAAAGTAACTGAGATGTGTCTGACCGGGACTGATGTTTGTGAAAAGGAAAGAAAGAGACGTAAAGTCTCTGATGATTTTAAGGCTATTTATGATTTCCTTCGGGCCAGTTTCACTCCTGTTTGATCGCGTTTTGTCCGAAATCTCTCGTACCCGACTACCCCAAAAATATTCGGGGCATACCGTTGCGATCCACTAGTTGTCCTTGTTAATTCTAGGAATTTACTTAGAGTATTTTCAGCCTTCTTATTTTTCCCAGAAATCCCACAAACATTTTCGGTATCCGAAAAAATTCTTGGTTGAACCGAAACTCAATAGGAAGCTTCGGCAAACGTCCGGGAGGTAGCAAAACCTAGCCCTAACTGCCCATCATAGGAGTTAGGGGTAAAATCCCACTATCTCGCTTTCTCGACCGGTCTTTTATTTAGTGTTGATCGCCTATTTTACGAGTTTTCTATGCGAGGAAAAATTGGGATGTTACATGTGCACACACTTTTATACATGCTAATGCATAAACTTTACACATATATCTTGAAAGCTTATTTTACATTCTCGTCGTTTTTATATATCCTACTTTACAGATTTCAGATCCTCCAGGGATCCAATTGCAGTATAGTCGGGTATAGTCGTATCCATAGAGAGTTGCATAATGTCATTCTTGAGTGCGTTAATTAAATAATAAAATGAAGGATCTGTTGAGATTTGTTCTAATTAAATAAATGACATAAAAGATAAATAGGCAACAAATCAGAGATAGATCAATAAGCTTGTTGGGATTTGAATCATATTACAATTTCATATATCCATTTGCGCATTGCACATGAATTACCATTTTTTGGATTCCTCGCCACCAGTTCTTATATTGTTCATCTCTTTCAAGCATGAAAGATCATTAGGTTTCCTTTGTTATGCTGTCAATTTCTTGCACAACTTAACAAAGTAAACCAACGTTGTTTCAGGTGTTAAAATAACTGATAATCCTAACTCTATCTCAATTAGGCTTATCAGATGAATTGATTTAGTTCCAACCTGATGATGACGTTCTCATGCGCAACAATGCAGTTTGAAATCATGCTTTAGGTAGCTAATCTAAAACAAGCATTAAGCGTAAAATCGATTCATACAAATCATAGAAATTGATAGATTCATTCATGCAAAAGTACATGGATACAATCATGCTATAATATTCATTAGAATCCCAACAACAAAAGGATTAGAAATCCATCTCACAAGAGAGAATCTCAGAGGCAAGGTGATGAACGCTTACCATGACACGTTCTCACGTTGTCATGACAACGACCGCCGTGCTTCTTTGATCACTCTTGGCTCCTTCACTAGCCTCCTCTTTGTTGCCACAAAACTACTCCAAATTTCGAACAGAATGTGTGAAAGTGTGGATAGAAGTCGATCCTGAAGTGTGAGCCTTGGGCCTCTATTTATTGGCTGAATTTGGGGGGTCCGCTCAGCGGCCTCCCGACATAGCTGAGCGGCGCAGCTTTTTTCACCGCCAGGTTTTGTCTTCTAAATGATGGGTCTGCTCTGACATTATCTGTCAGAGCCGTTGAGCGGCCGTGCGGTGCGCTGAGCAGTTACAGGGCGGTTGCAGGTTGGCCACAGAGCTTGCTTTAGCCTTAAGTTTCTTCCCCTTGAAGTAATGGACCGCTGAGCGGCCAAAAGGCCTGCTGAGCGGCTAAGCCTGATTTTGCTTCTTTGGTTCTTCTTCCCTTTGTGATCTTAGCTGTAATTCCTGTGGGATTTTTCACGATTTCCATCCTTAAAACATGCTTGTATCCATCCGTAAAATACATTTAGAAATCCTATAAAAGTGGGGAATTTAGTCAGATATTTCATTGAAATCCAAGCAGACATGTGTCATTTTACTAGGTGGAATTGCGAAAATCTGACACTTAACAATATGCATATTACTTAATGTGTAGTTAAGTAATATTGCAGAATATGAAATCTGATTGTAGTGCACAAACTTTATATGACTCTATGCACAAACATTATATGACGGTGTGCACAAATATTACGTACTTGTGTAAAATATTGTGATTTTACTTAAACATAAATAAGTTCACAGTATTTATACATTTTTCGTGGACAAACTTTACAACAATTGGTTCACATACATGTGTACACACACTTTTATACATGTTAATGCATAAACTTTACATATATGCATATTACTTAATGTATAGTTAAGTAATATTGTAGAATATGAAATCTGGTTGTAGTGCACAAACTTTATATGACTGTGTACAAACATTGCTTACTTGTGTACAACATTATGATTTTACTCAAACGTAAATAAGCTCACAATATTTATACATTTTTAGTGGACAAATTTTATAAATGTTAGTTCACATGCACAAAACTTCACAAACATGCACAAAACTTTACAGATTTGCATAAAACTTAACCTACAGGTAAGTATTTTGTAAAATCTGATATATGTGATTTGAGTGCACAATGTTTTATATGGGTACGAGATTGAATAGAGCGACGAGAGATGACAGTGACGAGAGTGAAGAGAGAACGAAGGATGAGAGTGACGAGAGATGAGAGCGACGAGAGTGAAGAGAGAAAACAGAATAAAGTGGAAGCGGAAAAGTTTTGAGATACGCGTATTTTTTATGCGGGTGAGAGTGGGAATACGAGTGGAGTAGGTGGTTATTTGAGAGAACTCATTGTATTCTTATACAGGTGTATGTATGGTGTATGAGTTTAGTGTGTACGTGTAGCAAAACTCTTATATAAATAAACGAATGCTTTAATGATAAACACACCACTTTTGTATTATTATTTTCTACAAAAGTTTACTATGAAACATTGCAATGGTTACCACTGCATTGGTGGTTTTTATAATAAAAAAATTCATATTATAAGGTTTTTTTTTCTAGTTTGTTAAAAATAAAGATTTTGTTCACGGTTATTCTTTTCACACTTGTTAAAAGATTTTTAAAAAGTTTTTACTAAATGGATACATTTTTTTATTTTTTAATACATCAAACATGTTAAAAATCTCAAATTATTTTGCTTTTTAATCTTTTAACAAATATCTTAAAAACACCTATCCATAATATTAGTAAAATTAATGTAATAATAAATCATTTAAGTCTACGGTCCAAGAATATTAATAGCTTCATTAATAATCAATAAATGTTTTATTTATCTTGATGATTTAAATTTATTTATTTATTATTCATTTTCATAAAAGTCTAGTATAAAAAACTAGTTTTACCACTAAATTTAAATTACTTTCTCTGTTATTTTAAGCAAATTTATTACATATAAAATATTCACCACTCACATTTTTTTATGCAAAATTTATTGTAAAACTGTTAGTTATGCACTAATTAAGTTACCGTGAAAAATTGTAATCCACATAATAAGATGATCATATCAGAAATATAAATAATAAGATTTTGCAAATTAAAGGGTTTTTTTTAAACCCTAAATGGCACTTGTTAAAAAATTAAAAAGGAATTTTCTTATTGAAGATGTAATTTTTAAAAAAATTTACTCTAAAAGATATTTTCTCTAAATACTTAAAAAAGAAAGCTAAAAACTTTTTCTTTATGCCTCCTTAACAAGTGTCTTTACACTTGTTAGCAAAATCTCAAATTAAATAACATTAATTTATTCAAAAACTTTCCATACATTATTATTGATTTTTGAGTGTTTTAATACATGTATATCGGTCTAAAGTAATAGATGAATAAAAATGAAGGAAGTCTTTTGTAATAAATATTTTTGCTAAAAGGATACTCCCATATTCTCACATGATTGTCTACATTTGGAAATTTTTATAAATAATTTTTCATTTTTAAATTTAAATAATATTAACTATTTATTTTTTTAATATACTCTTATTAAATGTTGGTAGTGAAAGTGAAGGCGCTCTAATAGATAAGATGTGATCAAATTAAGACAATTTTATAACTATTAATTTTTATTTTCCCATAAAATTATCCAAACATTTTTTTAAACTTTCACATTACTCAAAATAGAAGTATTGAAAGTGAGCAAACAAAAAAATACGGAAGTAGAAAAAAGTGAATTGAAGGTGTGTAATAATAAACCATTATATATATATATAGATAGATAGATAGGGTCAAGACGTATTATTGAAAGCTTCATTAATAATCAATAAATGCATATATCTTCTTTTTATGATGAGCATTTAATTTGGTTATATATAAATAAAAGGAAAAATATAATTTATCTTTCAAATTATACGTCATATACACTTTAATTTTACAAAAATATGTAACCTGAACCCTAATATATTATTTCATAACATTGGAGGAAATCTTTCGTAATAAATACTTTTGCTAGAAATATACTCTCCAGTTTTTAAATAACTACCCATATTTCTGTTTTGATATTTTTATGAATAATTATTTACTATATAAATTTATATAATATTAATATTTTTAATATACTTATTAAATGTAAGCAGTGGAAGAGATATTGTATTTTAAATAAGAGATAATGAATACAAGTAAAATAGTATATTAAATAGGGACCGTTTTATAATATATTATTAATATTTGAGCATAAATCAAAATCAACCATTAATGAAAAAAAGGGAAGTAGTAGATAAAAGTTTGAAGGAGTAATAATAAGAGAAATATTTGTGTACTCAAAAACATGTGTGTTTTATGAGCATTATAAATCATTGATATCAAGTATTTTTTTATATATATATATATATATATATTTTAAATTAAAATTAATAATTAATAGGACTTATATAACACGCATTAATTGAGTTTAAAAAACCCACAAATATTTCTCATTAATATACCATTGTACATGGATAGGGTCAAGAAGTATTAAAAAAATTCATTAATAATCAATAAATGCATATATCTTTTCATAATTTATGGGTGCACCCAGGGTATCTGCTATTAGTAGTAGTAACTAATTTCTTCGTATTAATTGAGCTCACAAAATGGTAGATTGCTAGTCATGAAAATGTTTTTCATTTCCATATTTTTTTTTATAATGAGCGTTTAATTTGGTTTTATTATTAAAAAAGGAAATTTATCTTTCATTACATGACATGTACACTTAATTTTAAAAAATATGTAAACTAAACTCTATTATTTAACCTAAGGATGTGGTTGAACGGAAGGGGCTCATCCTTCCTTGACCAAATGTCAGACTCAATTTCTAACTTTGGTACAAAACAACTTTAAATCTCTGGGCCAATTGTCTCGTCCTTAGAGGTGCCTACAAGTCACCGAATAAATTAGTTATTGAGTCCACACCAATGGATACCCTAATCGTGTATTGAAACACCCTAACTAGCTAGCTTATACTTAAGTCATAAACTAAGCTTAATCAGGTTGTTGTCTACTCGGTGGGATTACTTGTAGTCCCTATATCTCTTAGAAAATATCCCCTTACGGAAAATATGGACCAATTTAAAACCTTTTTCACTAGTATATACGTAACAGTAAATTAGGAGCCACGCATGAATGGAGCACATACTATGAAAGATAGAGCTTTACAGCGAAATGATCATGGGTCGAGTTAAATTTAGAATCAAAATAATAGGCAATTCACAATACACATTGCAAACAGCAAGTGGTCCATCATATATTAGTCAAACAATAATTTATATAATTTGAGTAGTACTCAAGGTTACATTCAACGAGCTACCAAAAAGCCTACAATAGGAAACTAGGGACTGATGTAGTATTATCCATTGAGTCCGTACAAGATGCCGCAGGAGACGCACCGCTATCCCGTCGCTAATATTCTCCCGGATCCTCAACCAGGTCTTTATCCTCCTCCTCCTCCGAGTCTAACTCCATGGGATCTTCTTCCTCGGAATCCCCTGTTGTACTTCCTGGGGAAGCTAGGATGAGCGAGTCATCGTCTTCCTCGACGCCTCGGGTGATCTCGGGAATCAAGGTCAGGTGTCGGTGTGCAGTGAAGGGTCCTGCCTGTGCGTTATGAGTGCGAGGGGCAAGGCGACGTCTGAAGAGAGGGTTGACCCATTTCCTCGGTCCACAGCGGTAGAAGTGCGGTCAGGGGAGAGGTGGCAATGAGTTCGGATCAACCTCGACGTTATTCTCGTATAGTGGAGATTCCTCGTTGGCATCGTCGAGGACAATCGGAGTGGGGGGTGTAGATCCCAAGCTAGTGGTAGGTAGGCAAGTCCATGTCCCCGCGACAACCCTGGTGAGGGGATTGAGCTGCGGGACCCTGCGCCGCAGCCGCGTCTAGTCTGTCAGCAGAATACGCGTCGCTATCATTTGGAATCACAAGCGAGTGAGGGTGAGAACGATGCGTTCTCAGTGGAAATCTATACCGATTCATACCTTTCATTAGCTCGACTATGATCCAGGCCGCTCAGAAGTTCTCTAAGTGCCATGCCATTATATTTTCCCTAGTTCCTATTTCTGAACGACTTTGTCTAAGTTACTATGTGCAAGGGTAGCCTAATCTTTATCCTAGCCATTAGGTATCCTCTATCGTGCTCATTAACGTCGGTCGTCCCATATCTAGGGTACTTTAGGGGTTTATCTGAAGGCAATCAAGCCATGCTCTCTTGCTATACATATGTTATACATAAACATACATACATATATATATATATACACACACACACAGACATACATTTACAATCCATGCATGAGGGGCTTGGGGATCCTCTTACGCGCCCTAAGGCCGCGTCCCTTTTCGTTACTTTTCTGTCCATCATTCTCCTTTGTAGTTCGTGGGACCGTCGTCCCCGTTCGGCTACAAGCCACTTACTTTTCCGTATCATCGACGACTGGGCAGTGATCCTTACCCAAGTGGTAGCGAACCACGACTGCTCGAAAGCATCCTTTGTCGGCCAGCGATAGGGAGTGACCACCCGGCATGCCAGATGGTGAGGGGCTGCCCTAGCGGTGTCACCAGGAGTGGACTTGTACTTTGCATAACCTTTTCTTTAACTTGACCTTTTGCAAGCCCCTTTTGGCGGCCTTAACTTTCTTTACTTGGCGTAAACTTTACTTGTCATCCTTTCCTTATCTTTCATTCTAGGCAGAGCCCACGTACATGTCTGAGCATGCATTCTTGATCGTAGGACCAGTCATTCTTGCTAGACTGGCAGGGGCTTGTCAGGTTTGACGTGCCAAGAGAGGGCAATTTCCTAGTATATAACTATGTACTTTTTTCAAGGTATGCCGAGCCCTCTGTGGTCGGAACCTTCTTAAGAAATCTCATTCTTTCCTAAGGTCAGTTATGATCTTCGGTTACGGTTAGGTGATGAATTTCTAATGATTTACCACTGTCCTATAAGCCTAGTGACAGTCGAGTCCTCATGATGCATAATAACATGGACATAGTTCATAACCCATGACACAATTCATCAAAATCAAAGGAAACTTAAGATTGGGAACTGGAGCCCTGAGTCATTTGAATGAGCTTACAGGAGTCATTCGAATGGCACATGATTCTGGCTCGAGTTGGTGCATAAGAATGAGTCATTCAAATGACGTAGGCTGGGTCATTCGAATGACATAGGCCTTGTCCTCTTAGTTTGTAAATATAAGGTATCGTTCGAATGACCAAGGCTTGGTCATTCGAATGTCTCACTTCGGTGACCCTCAGTGTTTAAATTTTTACCATTCATTCGAATGACTCAAGATGGTCATTCGAATGTCTAGTAAACTTTGCTCTCTGTTCTTAAAATCTTTCGTGGTTCATAATGACCACAAACCTGTGACAAATATCAATGGTTTCTTGGATTACCCTCCTTGCACCAATCCACACCCTTCCATCAAACAATACATACAACTCACTTAGATCACCAAGGTAGTGATTTAGTCCTAGCTACCCACCTTCAAAGATGGTTGGATGTTGGTAGAGAGTGCTTGAGGGAAAACCAAGTTTTGAAAACTAAGCTTATGCCCACTGCTTCCAAGATGAACAAACTTGGAAGTGATGATGATTTGGTTTTTTCTTCTTTGTGAAGAAAATAACAAGGCAGGAATGAGAGTGTGGTGGCTAGAGGGTTGCGGTTTTGGTCTAGGGAATAAGGGACAAAAGTGCAAAATGAAGATGATGATGGTTGGCAATGGCCATGGCTTTTTGGTCTTGGAAAGGCTTAGGGAGAAGAAAGTGTGGAGAAGAAGAGAATGAAGATGGAGAATAGAAGCTGATGGCTTCGGTTTTGGAGGGAGAACTTTGGGAAAAATTAAGTAAAAGTAAATAGGTGATATGATAGAGGTAAAGTGAAATAGTGAGAAGTATGGTTGTGTAAGGAAGTTGGTGGTGGGGGTATGGTGATGTGACCACATGGCTGGCTGGGGAAATTTCACCCAAAATTTGTCCCGTGTTCGGTCGTGTTTGGTCGTTAATTGTCTGGGTACGTGCATGTACAAGTGTGTGAAAAATTAACGGACGACGTAAAAATTATCTAAACATAATGGTGCATTCATTAGGCACTTAAGATGAGGAATTTAAGTTAATCTTAGGTACGCGTAATTTTTCTCTCGTAAGAGTGTATTTTACGGGTACCGCCGATGTGTGCTTAAATTCTGGTAACGATCGAAAATCGTTAAGAAATCATTTAAACACAGAAATACAGTCCGCGAATAAACCTAAGAAGGTTTTTTTTAAATTTAATCTACAGTATTGTCTATGGGCATATCAATTCTGATGGCGGTCAGAAATTAGTCCAGGTGTTGTGAAATCCTGTTAGACCTCGAAACCCTAATTTGGACCGGGATGACAGTTTTAATTTTTCTTCTCTTTCCCCCTTAAACGACTTGTAATTGTTTATTTAGCGAGATTTCCGTAAAGGAAAAAAATTCGGGATATTACATGTACCAAAAACATTATCATTTTATAGCAGTATAAATTAATTATTATATAACTAAAATATGCTAGTGATTTTTAAGAGGAAGAGAGAGATAGGTCATACGTGGATGGGATAAGAATAATTTCATTATTTAAAAATTATTTAATAATGTTATAATCCATATTAGCTAAAAAGTAGAGTATTTTTTTTATCACTAATTTTGGAAGGAATTTTTTCGCTTAAACTACACCAACTAAATTTTACTAAATATTTTTTAATTCAAATTTAAAATGCTACTAAACTTACTCTATTTGACCTTATAAAATTATTCCTGATTAAAAATTAGCATTTTCTTACTGTTTCACATTTAAAAATATAAAAAAATTAAATTAAATAATTTATATGAAAAACAAGATCAACAAATTTAAAATAATTTCTGTGTATAACATAGATACTAAACTTGTATTATAAAATGTTGGGATTAATTTTATTGTTTTGAAAATTAGGGAATAAAATGCACATTATTCTGATTAGGGTTGGTAAAAACTTTTTAAAAAAGTGTTAATATGCTAAAAAAATATATAAGTTAATTTTTTTTTGTGTTTGATAAACAAAAATGTTTAAAAGAATTTGCTCATAGTTTTTTAGTTCTCAAAATTGTGAGAACTAAAAATGCTCTAAGAAACACTCACAAGAGATTTTTTAAAGTTAACTTCGACCATTTAAAATTTAAAAATGTGTATATCACTTTACTCATTCATTAATTAAGATTTTAAAATTGATTCTTCTTTAGTTAATTTTAATAATATTTATGTTTATAATACTCATTTTATATATTGAGAATAATTTTATAATATATATTTATTAAATATTATTTTTGTAATTTTTATTATTATTTTTATAAACAATATTAATTTACTATTGTGCTGTGATTATTTGAAAGCAATTATTTTTTAAAGTAATTTCTCACATGTTTTATGAGGTAAATATAACATACTACTTAATTTGTTTATTTTTATAAAATTTAAAATTAAATTCAGCGAATTTTATTATAATTTTATGATCTAATATGACGTATTAATGGATTATATGATCTAATATAATAAATTAATACTTTTCAATAGTAGAGATGTGTATCATAAACTCAAAGGTTTCCTCTTATAAGTTAACTATTTTAATGATTTGATTAATAAAAAACTTATTATGATCACATAAAATATAAAATAATGATAAAATTTAATAAATTTAATTTTAAAAATTATAAAAAAATATGTTAAATAAAATAGAATATTTATATGAAGAGGCAAGTAAAAAATCACCATATTTTAAATAGTCCAACGAGCTCTATTTAGATTTTAGGGGTTAAATTTTATTTCCCTTTTAACAAGTAACGGAGTGAGGGGTGGTAGGTTTCGGTCTTTCGAACAAAAAAGTCAAATAAAACGCACAGTGGGTAGCGTAAGAAGCGTGGTGGAAAGCAAAAAGAGCGTGACTACGCGCGTACTCCATACCAGCCCGCAAGTATGTCGTGAACAGTACTTCCATTAAGCAGGAAAAAAATAATAATGGTGAAGCAAAAAAAAAAAAGAAAACAAGCCATGAAGACTTCAGAATGTTAGAAGTTGAAGTAGAAAAAGACTCGCCAATTAGGCATAGAATTATAAAGAGATGTGTTTTCTTCTTCTTTTTTTTTAATTGTGGATATCAGTATCCATGTGTCAATATCAAATTCGCAACTTCATAACTTTATAATTAAAGAATAGGGTATATCATTACGTCACATCTTATGATTATAAAGAGTTTATGTTACTACATAAATTAATTTAATGTGAGATAATTCTAATTTATGTCGCATTTATAATTTAATAAAATCTTAATGAGATCAATATTCAATAATCTTGCAAGCCATTTAGTAATATATAAAACATGAGCCAACATATATTTTATATTAAATAAGTACACAATTTTTTTCAACCATAAATTGAATAATGCTATTTTTTTAATAATTTTTTAACTATTTAAATAAAGTAAAAAAGTAAATATAATTGATGTCTTAAAATTTTACAAAATAATTAATTAGCATTTCATTTAATAGTTAATAGTTAGTACAATGATGATTAAAATGATAAATTAGGAGAATTTTTTTGTTTTTTGGTAAGCAAATTAGGAGGATATATAACCTTACTTTTATAAACTTACAATTATATAATAAAAAAATAAAAAAAGAAAGAAGAGAAAAACGCTAAAAAAGAAAGTCATCACATCCGTTTCATTTTAGCCTTGGTCTCCTTATATTGGTCTGAGGCTTCCTCCGTACGGTGTAAGGAGCTCAATCTTGTCCATTGCGATTTCATTTTCCCCCTTTCTCCGATCTCATCACTTTCCCACCCTTTCATCACTTCATCCCCACACCCTCCAACTGTTAAGTTAAAAGCTTCTGTCGTTGTTCAGGTATGAGCTCTTATTCAGCTTCTGCTTCTGCAATTTCTCGGATTCTAGGGTTCCTTGAGCTTATTCGCTCCTTTTATCACTTTTTCTGTAAGATCACTGTGGACTTGGTCGATGTACGGTTGATATTTGACTGAGGAATTTTTCCGACATGTGTCTATTTTTTAGTTTCTTTTTTCAATTTTAGTTCTGGAGTTCATTTGTATCTTGTTGGCTCGGCTTTCAGTCTTTTTGTGTGTTGTTTTTTGGCTTAATTTCACTGAATTTTGCTTGATTTTGTGTTTCATGCGATGCATGTTTAGCTGGTGAAGTGTGTGGCTTTTAATTGGTAATTTTGTTTTTTGTTGCAGTTGTTATTTTTTGGAAAAAAATGATTATGTATTTATGTTCTGGAGAAGTCTTATTATGTGTTGATTTGCGTGATGAATCTGGTCTGCTAGGGTTTATTTTTGCTAGTGGTTTTTATTGAGCGCTCTTGTGTTGGTTTGACTGTTTCTCTCTCTCTTTTCAACATCATGCATTTGATTTCCAGTTTTTGATGAAATGATGAAGTTGGATATTAGAACTGAATTTTGTTTGGTGATGTCAACAGACCAGATTTTGTGTGTTTTTTTGTTATAAATGAAGAGATTGTAGTTGGGAGCTCTGAAGTTCCATTTGTTTTGCTATTGCAGTTGATGCAAATGCAAATCGAAGTTTATGATTCAAATGCTAAATCTTCAGTTGGTTTGTTTTGGTCCTAGGGTTTTGTTTCCTGGTTGTCTAATTTACGACTTCTAATGCTGAAGAAACAACGAGGTTTGAAAGCTTTGATCTTCTGATAGAGAAAAAAATGTTGGAAGGTGGTGCGAAATTCCCTGGAATAATAGACCTCAACAAGCATGACAACAACTATTATGATTTCTCTCAAGGCTTTTACCAAAAGCTTGGGGAGGGTACAAATATGTCAATTGACAGCGTAGGGAGCTTGCAAACAAGCAATGGTGGAGGATCTGTTGCGATGTCTGTTGATAATAGCAGTGTTGGGTCCAATGATTCCCATACTCGCATGTTGGATCACCAAGGGTTGAAGAGGCGTGCCAATGATAACTACTCTGTTGCACACAGTGCCAATCGTCGAGGAAGAGTCACACATGCTCTGAGTGATGATGCCTTGGCTCAAGCTCTAATGGACAATAGTTCTCCGACTGAGGGGCTTGACAATTTTGATGAGTGGACAATTGATTTGAGGAAGCTTAACATGGGCGAGCCTTTTGCACAGGGAGCTTTTGGGAAACTTTATAGGGGGACTTATAACAATGAAGATGTTGCCATCAAAATCTTGGAGAGGCCTGAAAATGATCCAGCAAAAGCTCAGTTGATGGAACAACAGTTTCAGCAGGAGGTCATGATGCTGGCTACACTGAAGCACCCTAACATAGTTCGTTTCATTGGTGCCTGCCGGAAGCCAATGGTATGGTCCATTGTAACTGAGTATGCCAAAGGTGGTTCAGTTCGACAATTTTTAACAAAGCGTGAAAAGCGATCTGTTCCCCTTAAATTGGCCGTCAAACAAGCTTTGGATGTTGCAAGGGGGATGGCATATGTTCATGGCTTGGGATTGATCCACAGAGACTTGAAATCTGACAATCTTTTGATTTTTGGTGACAAATCAATTAAAATTGCTGACTTTGGAGTTGCCCGGATTGAGGTGCAAACTGAAGGAATGACACCCGAGACTGGAACATACCGTTGGATGGCACCGTAAGATTATTTAGTGTTCTCTTATATTTTGATAGTTATTCTAATGTGCATTCTGGCTTTATGCTTCTGAGATTATGTTTTGCATGATTTCTTTGTTATTTTTAACTTTCTCAAGATAACAGATATTCATTGAAGGAATGAATGATAACATTTTTTCTTGAAAAACATTTTTGCCATATGTTCAGGGTCAATGTCATGTTTTCTTTATTCATAATTAGTTGTTTGTGATCTTGAAAGAAAATGGTGTGTTACTGAAATAGGAATTTTGCTAGATGTTGAAAATCTTTAAATACTTTCCTAATTGACGTGGTCTAATGTTTGGGTGTGGACATGGTTGGAAACTTACTTTGTCGGCACGTGTCTTTGTATTTACTGTTGTGTTGTCTTTGTCACCATGAAATTTTAAAACTCCATGTTTGTGTGCATGATTGCATTCAGCATAGCATGTTTGCTTTTTCATATTAGATCATGTTTGAGGTACTATCTTGTCTTGGCCGGTAACAACCATTGCATGATGTGGTCAAATGTTTGGATTCACTATTGGACACTAACTTGTTGTGTTGTTCTTCTTTAACTGCCGTTGTGTTTTTTGGTTCAAAATAGTCTCAGTAATTGTTTTTCTGGATTTGAACTATGTATTTTAATAGAGGTTTGTTTGACATTACATGTCTGTTATATGGACTGGTGACCTGGTTCTTAGAGTGTGTGTTTGATTTGTACTGTTAAAGTGTTAGATTAATTAATTCGACTGTATATATGCAATATGAATTAATTTTGCTTCAGAAATGGAAAAATGGAGTGTATATGGAGGATTCTAGACAGTTAAGGTTATGGATTCTAGCGGCTGACCGCCTTACCCCAAATACGTAGGATTAGTGCTTGTATTTATTGCTGTTATTCCGTAGGTGTTCTGATATGGCATATATTCTTTGCAGAACAAATAAAGAAATAATGGCTGTAGTTGTTGATGTGGATGTTGAATAATAAATTTTAATGTAGTGGTACCAAATATCTGCCTGGGTGCCACTATAGCGGAATAGCGTAGCGGGTTTTGAGATGGTCACTATGCTATTTTATAGTGTTAATTGCCCATTTTAGCAGAAATCGTGGTGCTATAGCAGAACAAATAGTGGGGTTTGAGCCAAAACGCTATTTCCGCTGTTATGCTATCGATAACACTGTTTAATGTGAAATAATATGACTTTAATGAAGGGCTGGAATTGGAGTGATTTAGGTGTAGGAGATTTTAAGCAGTAAGTGTATGATATAAACTTGGGGCTGATTTGATGATCTGTTTAATGACTATTAAAAAAAGACATTAGCTTTCTAAAGGAGAATGGTGATGAATAAAATTCTTATTGAGGGCCAGGATTGTTTGATGGCTTCCTTGTGGTGTTTACTTTTTAACACTTTATTTTTAAGGATTCTACTGGGTGTGCATGAGGAGAATGCTTTGATTTTCTAGGGTAACTTTTACCCTTAGACTTTCTTTGGGATGGGATTGTTTTCATTGATTCTCTTCGGCGTTCTTTGATGGGAAACATTTGTGAAATTTCTGTCAGACATTCGGAGGTATTGAAAAGCTATCTAGTTTTGATTGTTCTTTGTCTCTCTTCTCCAGTTTGTTATAAGATTACCTTTTTACCATTTTATTTTCTTGTATTTCATATTTCACTATGATACTATTCTTCTTGTATTGAATGAATGATATTAGCTTTCATTATTTATCAGAACTAGCTAGTCCTCAATAACTGTAGAATTAGTTAATGGAGAACCCATTATTAGAAGATATGTGGACAGCTCCATTCTTGAGTTATGTATGATATTAATCCAATCATTTTTGCATCTTTGTGTGTCAGCAAGTTTTATGTTTCTGCTGCCTCTAAAATCCTGTATATGATTTATTATATATTCATGGACAAGAAGATTCCACTTGTTTGAAGTGCCAAAATGCATTACTGGTTTTAACTGTTCTATATTTATTTTATCTAAAATGTTACTGTGACACTTAAATGTGGTGTTTACTCATTTGCTGCAGGGAGATGATCCAGCATAGGCCTTACACACAAAAAGTGGATGTATATAGCTTTGGGATTGTTCTGTGGGAGCTCATCACTGGTATGCTTCCATTTCAGAACATGACGGCCGTACAGGCTGCATTTGCCGTTGTCAACAGAAATGTTCGCCCAATCATACCCAATGATTGCTTGCCTGTTCTGCGGGAGATCATGACTAGATGCTGGGATCCGAACCCTGATGTTAGGCCACCATTTACTGAAATTGTAGGAATGCTCGAGAATGCAGAGACGGAGATCATGACAACAGTTCGGAAGGCTCGGTTTAGGTGTTGCATAACTCAACCGATGACTACTGACTGATTGTGGAAAACAAATGAAAAAAGAGTCATAAAAACATAGACTGCGAAATTTGGAAGAGGGGAGATGGGACTTTGGCTAGAAGGGGGTGACTATATTATATAGCTTTGTGTATCTGTGTGTTTCATTTCTTTCTTCTGAAGAAAAAAAATGAATATCGTATCCGGAGACCTTTTGCTTATTTTGGTTTCTATTTACTGTGGATGCCTGTTCTGAATTAGTAAAAGAGGATATTGTGTATGTATTACATGCATGCGCTACAGTTTATGTATAGCTTTTATGCAAGTTGGAATGAGATTATGTTCGAAAACTCTTACTGTGTTTGTTCACGCAGCACAAGTCCACAACTCCCTGGCGACTGACATATCCCGGGGTTGGATCAAAGTGTAGCTTACAATCTGCTAGTAAATGTCATTGGATTTTTGTCTTTTTATTCTGCAGGTGGATAGCATTGGTGAAACTAAAGCTGTTGTAGGGTTGAGTAGTTGACAACATCAATCAACACGCGTCCTTAATTGAATTTCCTTAAATGGGTCTTTTAAAATCACCCGTTAAGCAAAACCTCAGATGCAAACTGCTCAGCATGCCAAGTTTTCTTTCCTCATGTTTTTTGGGCACTTCTGCTCAATGAATTCCTATCTACCTTTGCACCCAAATGAAAGAAAACAAGTATTAGAACCAACGTAGGAAAATGGGATCACCGAAGTTGAAGGTTTGTGGTCGAATTGGAATTAACTAATCGAGATTAAATCATAATAATTGTTTATTCTTTCTTGTATTGTTGAGGTTGAACTTGGTCGCTTTGAGTAATAATAAGTGATTTTGGAAATGTGTTCTTCGACTGAAAGATGTGCAGTATGCTAGTAGGGTCTATTTTTCCCTCCTGATTTGTTTATCATTTATCTCATTTGTATATTCTACCTATGAGACTGTGCTCTGAAGTTTTAACATTTTATTTGTCTCTGTTATACCAGGATTAAGCTTAGAAAGGATATCAGAAGTGTGTGCTCTTCAGTTCTTGCATATTTTGTGAACATCACTAATTTTTTGCGACGAAAGACACAAGTATGCCAACTCTTGACGAATTTCCAGATAACATAGAGCGCTGGCTCTTATCATAGAGCTTCAATCTGCAATTTTTTTTCCTTTTGAGAAGTGCTTACTTTTTTTTTTTTTGGGTTAATGGATTAATAAAATCCTTGTCTTTGAAAGACAGAAATAAGTAATACTACTATAAGATAACAGTTTCTTAAGCTTTAATTAATGTAATCTAATAAAGGAATAAAAATAAGAAGAACATGACAAGGCAGACATGTAAGGTAAGTAAGTAAAGCCAACATCTAATTACATTTTAATCTCTAAAGGGGGAAAACAAAAAAAGGTGTAAGCAGAAGAACAAAGTTGTTGTCATAAGAACACTATCTATTAGTTTTAATTCTCCTTAACCTCGCCAGTCCAGTAAGTTTTCTCAGCAACAAGAACCTTTTCTGGGTTGAAAGGTCCACTTTCATGATCCGTTATACTGCTTTTCCATCTCATTCCATCAGTAATGGCTTTAATCTTGGTGAGAAGCTCAACGCCTTCTCTGAATATAACAGTGCCTTCTGGCCTTAAGATTCTGTCCATCTCCAGCAGTATCAGAGTGATGTTGCACCTTCCACACACACATAACATTCATCAGTCAAAAGATATCATAAGACTTGTGGCAAATTACACTAACTTTCCATGGGATTAGGATTAATTGCACATGACACCCCTCTATGTTTGTCACGCATATTGATACACTGACCTCCCTTGTAGGGGTACTCAATGTCATTTCATAAAGGTTTTTCGAGTCACGTTCTGAAAAAATATGAAAGTGGCAGATGTAACCTTATCTAAACCTTTCTCAGAGGAGGTTTGTCTATAACTTATGAAAATTGTGGTATCTATGTGTAATATCATCTAAATTCAGACGAGATCAATATAATTTATCCCAACACTTAAATGTCATGGTTAGACATGTATATCACTAAATTAAAAGAGATAGATAACGTCCCAGTGTTAACTCACCTGTCCTGATATATGTTAAACACATTACTAGCATGGATGAGATCATATGTTCTTGGATAAGTTGAGAAAGCTTCACACCAATCATGGTAAGTCCCAATGAGGCCTCGTTCATAGATTGCACCAAGAGTGTCATGGTCTGAATTTGGGGGAACCACATTCATGACCCACACTGGATACTTCAACAAGGATGCTGCAAACCCACCAAGGAAAGCATTCATGTCCATAACGTTTCTATATTTCCCTTGGGATATAGGAATAAGGTGCTTGTAATGTGCTATCCTCTCCCTCCACACATCATTGTCACTTCGGAATTTCTCTGCATTGATTCCCGGTATTGAACCACTACCGATTCGAGGAGGGAGTGTGAATGCACGCTTAGGCCATTTCTCTAGTGCTCCTCCGGCCACTCTGTCTGAGCTGCTAACTTCCGGCAATGGAGTTATGCATTTCTCCATATCTTTGTACCTTTTCAAATGCAATGAAACAAAGGAGAAAAATGGTATGAACAATCAAGATATAATCATATAAGTTAGATAAATGATTTATCCTCTTAAAATTTTTCTGAACTTCTTCCTGCTTATTAGATGAAGTGAGAATTGATTACTTTTAAAATTTTTAAAACATGAATTGTACATACTTTTAAAATCATTCAGTATTTAGTTAGGAAGATATTTCAAAGGATTTTTAAGGAAGATATATAGTTACCCTAAATTATTCTATTGATAGTAGAGAACAAAAAGAAGGTACAAAGAAATGAGAAATTATTCATCACTAATAGCTTATGTTTGAATTCTTGGTGGGGGGCCAATTGATTCTTGCAGCTCGAGACGCAAAATTTTCTCACATTGTGTAAGACTCTTAAGTCTAAAATCAATTCTGAATGACTCAACTAAAAAACAAGCACACACTAAGTTGAGATGTACTTTTACTATTTATAAAGTGACATGTTCCAATAATAAAAGAACTCACCACTAACCATATTTATCTAAAATATCACTCTATAAATAGTCAGAATATAGTCTAATCGGACACTCAGACAAACACATAATAATTTATCAAAAGAATTTACCATCCCATGTCAGGATTGTCGGACTGGCATATGTGTGGTGTTTTATAGACCTTTCTACTTTGAGCACATTCAACGTGATTCATAGGCTTTTGCCAAATGGCGAGGTCGTCCTTCTCAACAACTTTCTTCCAACAGAGTCTTCTGGCTACGTCCTCTATTTCATCTTGCTCTTGCTTCAAATCTTCTTGTGTCCTTTCCCACCCTCTCCAGTAATGCTTCCATCGGATAGGTGGACCAGACAGAATCCAGTAGCCACCTGGCCTCAGGACTCTGTCCACTTCAATCAAATACATTCCATCTGTGGGAATGGAATTGAATGATTTGGTGACTAGTTAAATTGTTAAAATTTCGTTGTTACTAGTAAGCATGGAAAATTACAATTTATGAATTCCATGCAAATATGTTCCCATGTTATAAAGTCATTAATCATTTAAATTTTTCAGAAAAGTGCTACTACTATAAGATTTTTGTATCATGAGATTGTTTATCACAATAGTAGTAGGTCTAAAGATTATCTCACATGTTCTAATAACTCGATTCTAAATTAGAATTTTGATTCTTTAGGATATGTTTATTTTCCGTTTCTACTTTTAGTTTTCATTTATTGATTTTAGACTTTGTTTTTTGCATTTTAAAGATTTTATGAAAAAAAATAATGAAGTTGAAAATAAAAACAGAAAATTGAAATTTTTTTTATCTCTGATTCCTTCGTGATATTTTAAAAAATAAGAAACAAATTAAAAATATTAAAAAAAATGCAAACCAAACAAACCCTCCGCATTTTTTTTAAAATTTTTTTTGAAGTGCTTATGTTTTAGATTTCTAAATTTGTCTAGCCAATTGGTCCAATCTATCACAATAGTGGGCCATCATAATAATGTAAGAAGCTATGAATACCATTTTTGTTCCAAGGTATGAGACAGCGAGAGCAATGAGCCATATCAAACGCCCTTGCTGGATATGGGAGCCTCTGTGAACCCAAGATGCCAATCATGGCAGGAACTCCTCTCTCCAATGCAAACTGGACCTGAGCTTCATGTGTGTCTCTTGGTGCAAAAGACATTGCTATGATGTCCCTTTTCAAAAGATAAGCACCCCAACTTGCTACCTTTACATATGTGCAAGAAAGTGTTAGCAACATATACCAAGTACTTAAAGGTCCAAAGTTCCAAACACAAGTTTACGAATGATGAAAATTCGTGGGTGTGGCCAAAAAGTAACAAGAAAATCTTGCTCTATTCGATTCACCATTCATTTCTTAGAATCTCACAAAAAAAAGTTTTGTTGTGTATCATTAATCATTTAACATATCAATTATTATAAAAAAAAGAAGAAGAAAAATGACGGCTCATAAAACTAATTTGTCAAGCGATAAATGATACGTAACAAAATTTATTTCTTGATTTGCAAGCATCTAAGAAGAATATCTCAATGTTACAATTGATATAAACAAACTTGGACATGACATAAATCAAGACATGACTCTATTAGATTAGTTAACTTACACCACATCCTGTATCAACTGCAGTTCTGATATTGCCACCTCTAAGAGGAATAAGCTCATTGATGTCATCGATGTACGCGTCGGCGCCACGTGGAAACATCGTTCCTCCACCGGGGAATCTGAACTTGTCACCCTCAACCTGAATCCAATTCTGAATCGCCTTCTCAATGCTAAGCTCCTTGTGAGGAATGTTGTCATACCAAGCATAGTCTCTGCTTTGAGGCCACTTGAAAGGTGTCTTATACTTTGGTGGAGCAGGTATGAGGCAATATATGAGTTCTTCCTTTGAGGGGCAATGCCTCTCCCTATACTTCAACATGTTCCTGTCAAACCTCCTTCCCCTGGTTTGATCCTGGCATGGAGTGTACTCACCTATGTTGCACAAATACGGATACATTATATTTATATATATATAATATTTATAATAACTTCAGCCATGATCTTTCAATTCTAAAAGACTGAATAAATATTATCTCCTTGCTCTGAGACATAATAATTTACCCTAGACACTAGCTATAGTTAGGATACTAGATAGAATTAACAACTTGTCAAAAAATTAGTCGCAGATAAAAAAAGGTCTAAGGCAGTAGTATTTGATGCAAATACGTATACGATAAAAATGAAGTATTTATGCATCATAGGTACTCACTCATTTTCATGTCACATGGTGGGAACTCTTGCACCCCTCCACCACTATTGATCTCAATTTGATGATGGCTTTGAAAATCTAGAATTGGTGATGATTGCATTTGGCCTGAGCCTGATGAACCATCTTGGCAACCAACTTTTGTGTATATGTCAGATTGGCCAGAGGTTGATGAGGAAGTGTTCTTCCATGCACCCATTATGTATGATAAAATGCAGAGTCCACTAACCCCTAGGATCCATGTGAGACGGTTTCTCCTTGCTTCAAGTTGGTTGTAGTGTTTTGGGGATCCATTGTAATCCTTAGCCATTTTCTCTCTTTTGTTGTTTTGTGCTCTGGAGAAGTTTTCAAATGAACAAGTTTAACATTAAGTTTATCTTCACAAGTTTTAGATAGATGAAGCTACAACAAGAAGAGTTGGTTGTTTGATATATATGAGATATGAAATTAATATATAATTAATAGCGGCTATCAAAATGAGCCCGACCCATGAGCTTGACCCGTTTATTCAATTAAATGGACGGACCAAATGTATAAAACTCGGCCCGTTTAACAGACCAAATTGGCTTGTTTAGTGTCAACACAGGCATAACCTGCGGATTAATCTGTTTACTCACATTAAATGGACGGACCAAACATATAAAAATCGGTCCACAAATAGTAAAAACCTATTAAGGCTTGACCCATTTAACCTGCGTTAAACGGGGTTTGCTGACCCGTTTGACAGCTCTAAAATTAAGAACAACAAAAACTACAAGATAACTGTAAATGTGACGAGTGAATCATATTCGAGTTATTCTTGCATTAGCATGACTTTATCATCCCATCTTTAGACACCTTTATAATGAAAGTGAGTCTCACTAGCTTTATTCAAGATACACTCACTTATTTATAGGTCTCATTAACTTTATTGTAAGTGTTCCTAAAGATGATACAGTAAATTTGTGTCAATCTAAAAATTTTTCATCACATGCTGCTCTCTAACAAAAAATGTGCGAAAAGTTAAATGTAAGCCGAAAACTCAAATGAGCTGCTAATCTATGCATTAATTTGACAAAGTAATGTTGCAAGTAAACAAATTAGGACTGTAGAAGTAATTTATGCAAATAACAATTAAATAACTATATTAGGAATGGAGCAAAAGAGAAGACCTCAAAGTATAAGTAAAATCTCAAAGTGGATATTATGCTATTTGGATGTAATCTTCCTTTGAATAACCGGGGTTCTTATTATTCATTTCCATTTTAATCATCCACGCAGGATAAGTTTTAAAATCGGAGGAGCAACTAATCGAAACCAGAACAAAGATGCAAAGACAAAAAAGCAAAGATTTGAACAAAATGATTACATTAAACCATAGGGGAAAAGGGGGGAGGGTGAATTTGTTGCATACCAGGAGGGGCAGAGTGGAAGCATGTGTACTATGATGTTATTATGATATTGATTGAGAACAAAAAGGGATAAAAAGAATAGGTAGACATAAAAGGAAGGTGTGGGGTTTGTTTTGTTGCTATATTTTGCATCATCCTAACTTGTAGGTTCATCCAGAGACATGAAGAAAGTTGTGGCTTGAAAAGAAAGACGTTAAGTTTGATCTAGTCAAGGATGGCATAGAAAGATGCATAATTGGAAACTTCATAGCCTCGAATTGCTCTTCTTTCACTCTTTTCTAAAATGAATGCGGATCGCTTGTTCCTAAATGCTGTCTCACATTGCCTCTTCCGCGACAAATATTATCACATAAGCAGTGCCTAAGTGTATACTGTATAGTTTCACTTTCGATGTGATCTCAGAATTATAAAATAATTTATTTTATACCACTAAATGCAATACAATACAAATACAAACAATTATCAATTTAAGCTAATATGATTGTTCTAGTGGTGAAGAGTTTAGATAGTATATATAAAGTTTTAGATTAAAATTTCATTGCAACCAATTAACATTTTTTCTTCTTCTTTTGAATAAGATCTTAAATTCAAATTTTGGAATTTTTTATTTTGAAAAAAAAATCTTTTTTAGTAAGTTATGTATAGTTGATAGGATTTGTAAAATTTTGATTTTTATTTTGGTACATTAAAATTTTGAACTTAATAGAAGCAAAACAATCTTTAATAATAGGATTTTTATTTTTTATAAAGATGAAAATATATTCATTGATGCTCAAATGAATTATAAAGCAAGTCATCAAGCCCTTATAAAACCAATTATACCGCACAAAAAAATCAAGAGAAATAAGCCAAACTGATATAATGGGAACTCCCAAAGCTAACAAGCCTAATCAACATGCTTAGAAAAAATAGAAAAGATAAGGAGAGAAATAATTTTTTCTTAAGCTCCCCAAACTCTTCATCAAACAACATAGATAAGGTAATTAATTTTTTTAATTCTATTAATTCAAGATTTAATTATTAATCATAGAAAGCCAACCCTTAATTTATTCTTCTTGAATCCGCCATCACAATTGCCAATACCTGCTCGAACCTCTTCAATCAAATCAAATCAAATCTCTTGTCTTGAAATTCAATTCTTTTCTCCATTATCTTAAATCATTCTAACATCGTACTAAGGAATTACTAAAAGATAAAATTTATACTATAAATAAAGTAAATTCTCATAAATTTTTAAAAAAAATGAATTCTCGTTCTTTTTACTATTCGGTGGAGTTGTATTTGCAAATCAAATTTATTTCCATGTTGTATGATTACAGACACACCCTTAACACACAAATGTCAAGACAGAGAATTGGAACTGGCATCCTCTATCCAGAGTAAAGCTAATGAAAAATACTATATTGCTAGAATTTTTGTCCAAATTTAAATTGATAAGTACGTACTTCGTTTCATCCAATCATCATCCTTATTTTCATTCAAAAATTCTAGCAGTCTAGCATTTCTCAAAAGCTAATTTATCATCTCAATCCAACCTTGTAAGTTAGTCATACATAACTATGAGAAAGGAAACAGCACTGAATATGCAACTATCAGCGACGTGAAGGGTGAGACATGTAGTCAAAGATTACAAGAATCAAACAGTGTAGGGATGCTAATTATGCCTAAATAGAATTAACCAATTGGCATTTATCCATTACTGGTATCAATCTTGTAATAGACTAATAGGTAACCAATAAACATGAAGGTTCATACGATATTCATTCACAGTTCGAAAGATCCTTTTCACAATGTCCACACAAACGCAACCAGACCATGGAATTAATCAAACATCATCCCACTCTGAAAATAACACTCCAATCTTATAGAAGTGACACCAGATGCAAAACCAAGCACAAGGTGTTTATTGCCATTAGTCATTGATTGGGTACAAGTTTATGGGAATTCACTGCCAATGCCGCAACAGTTTTCTTCAGCGTGCCTCGTACTGGACAACTGCATCAAAACAAATTTGCTCTGAGTCTTAGGCACAAAATCACATGCATACACATCATAATTCATAAATGAAGAAACAAACATCCACAAACCAATCTCATATTAAACACATTCATTGTTGGGATTAGGGCACAGAGGAGGGTTTTAGCATGTTAGATTTGTTACTTCTCTTCCATAATTACCCGTTTCCTTAGGATAAGCAAAACTTTGTAATTTCTTAAATGTTAGATAGTTCTCTAATAGCGAATCAAATGGATTCTCCGAGTGATAGAGGGTCTTTGCAACTAAGCATGGGCGAATTGAATAGAAAAGAAGTAAACATGTGGAAAGAGGGCATACTGCGACGAGTGCGCTTCTTGTAGAGGATGCGGTAACCGCACTCACGGCACTGTATGACGTCACCTGGTTTCAGCGTGTTCTCCATCCCGCAATCCCCGCAGATGTAGCTCACCGGCTCCGGCTGAGGATCCATATATACCTTTCTTTCTCTCTCTCTCTCTCTCTCCCAAAGACGAGAACCGAAGCTTCCAGTACTAGTTCTAGGTTCCAATTGCGTTTGCTTCTCTTTTTTATATCATGAAATTAGAGTCCGTGTGGGTCGTCGTCGTTAATGGGCCTTTAAAGATCCAATGGGCCACCGCTATTGGGCAGGGATTTTCACGCGCGTTAGCTAGCTTATGCTTGGTCAAAAACAAGTTAGCTTCGGCATGGAGATCCATTTTTGTGTTCCCACGCAGAAGAGAATGCTAGGCGTTCCAGGTTGGATTAATTTTTTTTGTTTTTCATCATAAGTGATAAATATAAGATAACTCCTGACTTATCTGTCTATTCATATGCAAATATAACATAAATATAAATTCACTTTTTCACAAATACATGAGTCTCAGTATAAGCTATTTAACTCAGCAATCTATTTATCAGTGCTCAATAACTTGGAATGTTAAAAGGTTATTTAAAGACTCTGAAGGCTACTCATTGAAAGGCAAATAGTTTTGCTACTAAGCTACTAACATTATTATAATATAATATTACAACTATTATATTTATTTTATATTTAAACAGTTATTAATTATTGACTCAAAAAATTAAACTTAACAAATTAAATTAAATAAATAAATATCATTATCATTAAGCTATCAATATTATTATATTATTTTATTGTAATCATTATATATATATTTTATAATTGAATGGTGTTATTGATAAGTTAAAAAATTTTAAAAAATTATTAATTTAAAATAACTCTAATAAAATATCATTAATTAAAATTTTATTTTATTAATAAAAAATTAATAAATTACTAACTTAGGGGACTAAGTTTTGTTTTTTTTTTCAAATTGTAAATAGGATATATAATTATTTCAAATTCTCCTCCAAGTTGCCACGTTAGGCAAACGATTTTGGCGAATCAAACACAAATTCAGTGCAAAAATCCAAAAGATAATTTTACAAAAAGATCGTGACGCTCTTTATCATGCCCGGGGGAGGGCAAATCCATTGATTTACACTTCGAAGAGCCAAGCGGCTTGGACTCATGCGCGAGTCCAACTCTCTTCTCAACTATTTTTACTAATACAACAACTACTAAAGGTATATAAACACTTAAAATGTTTGTAATCTAACCAATATGGGACTAGAACTTTTGAAATACAAAAATGTGAAAACAGTTAGTTCACACAAGTTCACATCACCATGCTTTGCATTATACAACCGCTATACACACACACTGTTCACTTACCTTATTTAATTCATTTTCCTTGTGTATAGTCTTTTATCACATTTCCTTCGTTTTTTAGATTTTGAAGGATGAAAAAATAATGCGTTTTTGTTATGTTGGTGAAAATTAATGCAAGATTACGTTTGTGAAATTCTTGTACTAGAGGATCCATATAACCTGTTGTATGAATTCACCCACTATTGAACATGTATATTTTTGTTTGAAAAGGATTCTTTCATGTTGAAATTGTACATCATGTGCATGACATGTTTTTACCATTAATTAAATTATTTTGAAAAGTTAAAAAGCTGAAAGGTAAAAATTTAATGGTGTAAATCTTTATACTACAAGACTATGTTCAATTTTTAAATTAGTAGATTATTTCTTATACTTTGTTACGTTCTTATCATTATGTATATGGTATTAGGCTAAAAATCTTATATCTAAAATTTCAAATGCAAATTGTATATTAGAATGTAAAATTGTCATTAGAGAATAATTATTTAAAATTAAATAGTTTTCACTATCTAGTTATAATACATAAAATGCATATAATCTATAATACACATTGAGACATTTCACCATAAAATAATTACAAATTTTGGCCCAAAGCAAATGTTGCACTAGATTTTTAAGATGGATTTTCTGCTATAATCATCAACAAGGAAATGTGATAAAAGGCTATGCACAAGGAAAATGAAGTAAATAAGGTGAGTGAATAGTGTGTGTATAGTGCATGGTGATGTGGACTTGTGTGAACTAAGTGTTTCACATTTTGGTATTTCAAAAGTTATATTTTCACATTGATTATATCCCAGACCTTTTAAGTGTTTTTATATCTTTAATAGTTGTTATATTAGTAAAAATAATTAAAAAAGGAGTTAGGTTAACGCGCATGTGTCCTAGTCGTTTGGACTCTTCAAAATACAAATCAATGAATTCTCCCCGCAAACACGATGAAGAGCCTCTCGGCTTTTAGGTTAACGCACATGTGTCCTAGTCGTTTGGACTCTTCAAAATACAAATCAATGAATTCTCCCGTAAACACGAGGAAGAGCCTCTCGGCTGCGCTAGGGACAGGGGAATAGGGTTGCAGGCTTTGATTGTCAACTAGCTAGGCACAGTCTAATCAAGTGAGTTTGTACTTTTTGGTTGGTTCCTTGCTGCGCTCATCAGATTCTAGTTGCAGATCTCGTTGGGGTCCAGTTGTAACATTCTGCATTGCCAGCGATGGTTTAGTTGGGACATCGCCATCCATGTATCCCAAGAAATTATAATATATAGTATATGAATTAGTATTTCAATTAATTTGTATAACCCAATTCTTACACTACAACTGCCATCATAAATTAAAGCAAACAATGTTTTATTTCACTACCTCCATTTCTATATTTTTTTTACGTGCCTCTATTACTATTTAATGTGGTTTGAATCATTCAAAAATAAATTTAATTAATACCACGTTCTAATAATTTTAATTTAATTTGACTAAAAAAATTAATTTAAGTTAATTATACTATCACGTTATAATATTTTTGTGGTTTATCAAAAATAATATTTTTATGTGTATTATATCACATTAATTATTGAATGTAACTGATTATTTTAGATTTAAATGCAATTATGTACGCTCATTGTCATCTTTTAGCGTATGATTATTAAAAATGATACACCGAAAACATGTTTATTAATCAATAATTTTAATTTATTGTGTTTAATAAATATAAACAAATAAGAAGTCAATGATTAATACTCCCTACGTTTAGTAATAATTGTCTTTTTAATCAAAAAAATTATTCACAAATATTAATCATTTTAAAATTTTAAAATTTTAATGTACTATTAATTATTATTTTTAAGTTTTACCTTTATTTATATTTTTCACATACTCGTCATTATTTCACAATTTTTTCACAAGTACAATTTTGATTAACATACGCAAATCTTTTGTATATTTAATGCAATTTTAATAATTTTTTAATCTATGTGAAAAACCCTTGAAAAAAACATATTATTAGTGGAGGAGGAAGTAGTGTATTTAGTGCTTGTTTGGTTTTAAACTCTGTACTCCAAACTCAAGTGATAAAGTGAAAATGACTTTAAACAATATTAAGTTTAGAACAATCCAAACTTAAGTTTAGCAACTGAAAGACAAATTTATTTTTTAATTTGCTTTTAAAATTGAAAATGGGAAATTATATTTTTAACCTTTCAAAATATTAACTCAAATTATATTAATTTATTTTAAAATTATATTATGTCATTTTTTGTAATTTTATTTATAAAAGTACTTTTATTTTATTTCATCTAAATAAAAATAACTCTCTCAAAATTACTTTTAAAATATTTAAACCAAACAAAAATCTATTCTTCCAAACTTAATTTCTCTCAAAGTAATTTTATAATCTTAATTATTCCAAATTTAATTTCAAGTTAAACCAAATGGACCCTTTGAAGTGGCATTAAACGGGTTTCATCACTCGTGCATTGGACGACTTTTCTTGACTTGGAAAGCAATACTTACGAAAAAAAATAAAAAGAAAGAATGACTTCTAAAACATAAGTTTCTAACAGGAAAGTCGGTTTAGTATTCAAGCCCCAGCAAAGCGTTTTATTAAATCCTCAGTCAAAATTGGGTAAGTTGTGCATATTAAAGAAACCAAAATTTGTTTGTGTATATGGATTATTCTAGAAAAGAAAAGGAAAAAAAAAAAGTAGGCAATAAAATTTGTGATCTTAAATATCATATCAGCTATTCGAGTAAGCATCTCAATCCTTCTCTCTTAAGCTTTCCTTACACACCAATTAATATGATAGCAAATAATAAATAGTATTTGTTAGTAGCATATTTTTGAAGCACCAATTTGCATATCAGAATTCTGAAATTCCATCCAATATGATGAACTCTTCAGGTACCCTTAATTTCTAGAGAGATTCTCTTCTCTTTGTTTTCATTTCCATTGACACTACTAATGGGGAATCTCTTCTAACTGCAGATAGAGAAAATGCAAAAATGGAGGAGCACAAGAAAAGGCAGGAAAAGCAGCGGTTTTGCTCATAGGATTCACGAACATGGTACCATCATTCTCCTGACATATTAACAAAGAAGTGAATTATTAATATTTTTATCTAAATTACCTGTATTTGAAATTTAGACTTTAATTAATTTGATTCGAGTCAAGTCAATCAAATAATGGAGTAAAATTATCCACATCAGTTTTTTTTTTTTTTTTATTCACAAGACTCGAGATTTTACATAGTTAAAATAAGTGACTTAAAATAAGTGACGGATTATTTGAACAAATATTTTTGTAAAGAGAAGCGAATTCTATTGAATAGTAATATTAGTCCACAAAATAATTTGTAAGTACTCTTGGGGTTTGCAGTAAAATTGGGTCCTAAACTGTGAGACTCTGAAGGGCAAGTTGAGTTTGGGGGCAAGGATCATACAAGAAGGTGGGAGGGGCAACATTTTCAAGCACATTTTTGGGATGCAAGAGGGGAGCAACTCTTGAAGGCTTCACAATGCTATTTACATACAACAGTTGGTCCCATTGCTGGGGTTCTCTTTATCTCCACTCATAAGGTTGCATTCCTCAGTGAAAGGCCTTTAACTTTCCCTTCTGCCTCCGGAGAATTGGTGAAGGTACCTTACAAGGTGTGTGTGTGTATATATATATATATATAATCTTCATGTGACGCAACTCCAAATTTAATTTAACCTCAAAATTATTAGGAAAATGTTAGGAAGTCAGTGTCCGAATTTATCTGTTAGAATAATATGGCGGATAAATGAGTCATTGCATTTTATTCTATACAATCACCATGCATGTTTTCTATCAAAATTTTTGGAGGTAGAATTATTTAGATTATATAAGAAGTAAAGCTTTAAATTTGTCTTTAATATTGTCAGCATCGATCAAGTGTGTCCATAAGCTTTGAAAATAGCAAATTTATCCTCTACCATGGACAACCTTACATCAAATTTGTCCCTAACATCAAGAATCCAATGACAAATTTGATGGATGCAGTGTCAACTTTGGGGACGAACTTGATGTACGGATGCTAACTCGGGGACTAATTTGCTATTTTTCAAAACTCGAGAACGAACTTGACCGATGTTGTTAACATTAAGGACAAAGTTAAGGTTTACTTGATTATAATTAGTTTTCATTTCTCATATGTTGCATTGTTATGACATGGAGGTGGTTGTTATCTCTGCAGGTTTTGATAGCAATAGGGAAGATAAGAGAAGTCAATGAAGGGCAGAATGAGAACAAGACAGAACAGAAGTACATAGAAGTAGTTACACAGGATGATTCCGAATTTTGGTTCATGGGGTTCCTACGGTATGAGAAAGCTCTTAGGAATCTTCAGAAGGTCATTTCCATGTCCAATTAACTCTAGAAAGCAAAAAAATGTACATAGGTAAATCTTTTATGTTTGCCCAATTTGATAGATAACAAAAGAATGTAATCAAAACATATAAAGCAAATATATCAGTTAGCATAACAGAGTGTTTTTAGCTCGGATTTCCTTCTATTTTAACTTCACAAATAACATTTTGGAACGGTAATTAACATCAATTATAATTAGTATCTAATAGGTATCAGAAGAGGAATGCAGTTTGGATCCTACAATACCCTGGATTTGGTAGAAAACTAGAAATAAAGCTTTCGATGAAATAAAAGAGATTCCTTCTTTTTCAAAATCAGGACTAGTAGTCTCTTAATTCTTGATGAAGATTTATATCCATGAGCAAAATATGGACCACGGGACCAGCCTAATTTTAAGAATGGAATAAAAATATCAAAATGCCATTTCACTTTATACACAGGAGGGTCTTAAATTGACCGTCGTAAAATCTTATGCGTTTTAGAGCTTGAAATGGAGCCTATTTCAGCATGTTGCAGCTGTAATTCGGCCTGTTGCAACTCTTGGATGCAGATGAATTGTGGTTGTTTGTGTGAGTGCAAGTCTTACTACAATTGCGGTGTGATACAGTTGCATGTTGCAGCCGGCAAATGGTAAACGTATACTGTTTGGTTCATTAATTTTGTTGCTTTCCACTTAGGTATCGATTGGAGAAGGACAACTTGTATCAAGTTTTTTAAAATTAATTTCATTTATTTATCTAATCAAATAATGATATGGGTGTACTTTCATACAAATTAGTAATTCAAAAAATAAAAAGTGTGCACTTTTTTTTAATAAAAATGTCTACATATCACTCTTTCATTTGATGAATGGATGAAGTGGATCTAAGGCTATATTTGGGAGTTTTATGAAGGGAAACCCAAGGCAATGAGTGAACAATTATTTGTGAGTCTCTTATTTGGTTGTTACCGAAGGAATGGAAGAAACATGTTTGTGTATCCTTCCTTGACCCCCAATTTGGATGGTTAAAAATGAGGGCTCTTGATGGCTATGGAGAGACAAAGTGGTCCTCCTTAATCATTCCACTCCTTCCTACTAAATTACTTTCAAACATAATTCATTAAACTTTATCCCTTTCCTTTCTTGTCACTCCCTTCTTAACTACACTCCCAAATATAGCCTAAAAAAATTGATCTAACTTTTGTCCACGATCAAATTCACCCATTGAAAATTCACACCCCTTGACCCAAAAGATAGTGTTATCAGAGTTTCCACTAATTTTGAACATCTAGTTCTCTGTTGTTGCAATTGCTTGTCCACAATCCACCGTCCACTTTGATGATGATGGAGGATGATCAAGTGGTGGATAATGGTTTGTGAGCACTGGTGGGGTTGAAGGTAATCCGGGCCGTGAAATGGTCAGCAATTGGTTCGAGATTGAGTGGTTATTATATAAGCTTGTGTACGTCCCAAAGTATGCAAATTTTGCAAAGACCTTGCGATTTACGTTTATGGCGATGGGAATACGCGTCTAACCCTCGGTGATGTGCCTTTCCGGGTGTGTGTGTATATATATTGATTCACTTTTGATTAAATTGATTCATTCTTAATGAATTTAAATGTATCAATGTGGTAGAAAATGATCTATATAAATGATAGGGAGGGAATAATTCAGAGTCATTGTTTACAAAGAGCATATATAGATATATTTATTTATTTATTTTTATATATTTTACATTTTGTACTTTGGATTTCTTAGTAAGGAAAGCAAAGACAAATGAAAATTGAACTTTTGATTCAATCTTTGTCAATTTCCTGATCATTTAAGAACAAGGGAGGTGTCACATGAACTACATTTCGTTTCATTGATGTTTATTGTAACATTCCGCTTTTTCCTTAACAAAAGTTTTGCGTAATAAATTCACGTACGGACCTTTTATTTAGAAAAGGAAGTTAAATTACAAACTCCTTCATTAGAAATGTCCGTAAAGGTGATAGTTCGTGATTTTGCGAAAATTCGCAGACACCAGATTAATTACCTTTCGTCACCGGAATTTAATTATGCATCAAAGGTATCTGTAAAAAAAACACTTTTATGAAAATAAATTTACAAATACCTTGGATGAACTTAAATTCCTTATTAGAAAAATTAGTAGATCACAATGGTGTGATCGGAATATTTTTAGGGCACCCGTACACGAAGTACACGAATAGCTAACGACCAAACACGACCAAACATGAGCCAAGAAACAAACACACAAACACATACACGGCAAACAAACACACCACCGGCCACACAGTGGGCAAACCAAAGGAGACCAAGTCCAAAGCAAAAGCCACAAAGTCAAAAGATGACAAAGCATCCTTATCTCATCTTATTTTCATTTCTTTTTCTTTTTTTTTTGGCCAAAAATTGGCTAAAGTTGAAGACCAAGCCATGGCCTTGTGGTATAAATAGCCACCAGTGGCTTTCATTTTTCATTCATCTGTTCTCTCTAAAATACGTTTCGTTCATGTACCCTGTTGTTACGCTGGCGTAACCAGAAAATAGCAGCAAAAACCTAACGCTTGTGGGAACCTCGTCTCACCACCAACCAACATTCTTAGGAAGTGGGTAATCTGACCATCCACTTTCTAAATGGCATATTCATGATATTCTATACTATGTGTGAAAATATGTCTATGTATGCTTTTGAGGAATTATGTTTATTTGTGTTCTTAAAGAAGCTAGATGGTACCATGGTGTTTAGGGATATGGATATGGGTTTAATAGGGTTTAAATTAAGGTTTTATGTGTAAAAGAAAGGTTAATGAATGGGAATGGTTGAAGAAAATGGAAAGGGAAGCAAAAAGTGCAAGGTTGTGACCTTGTTTCACGTCCAGGGCGCTGAGCGGTCAGAGAGGTCCGCTGAGTGCAGGTCATTCGAATGAATCATTGATTTTTCTAAACCTGGAGCAAAAATATTCAAGTCGTTCGAATGGTATTCGAATGAATCATCAATTTCACCAACCCGAGAGCTAAATTTCCTTGTCATTTGATTGAATTACCTTGGTCATTCAACTGACACTAGTCATTCGAATGAATTAGGATAAGTTATTCGAATGACCTAAGTTTTTAAGCTCTTGGTCTTCAATTTTCTTATTCACGGAGGTGTGTATCCTGTATTATGTGCTAAAATTATGTGAATATGCATCATGAGGACATGGTTGTAATTCAAGCTTTAGGACAACCTTAGATAACTAAAAGTTATCACCTAACTCTATTAAAGATCATAATTGAACCTTAGGGAAATGTGATACATTAAGAAGGTTCCAGCCATAATGGGTCCGGAAGACCTTGAAGATAAGTACATAGTTATATAATAGGGAATCCCCCTCTTGTGGCATGTCCAAAGGACAAGCCCCTTGCCGATCCCGTCAGGTGGATTGGTTTATGACAGACGCAGGCCTACGCCTGAACGAATGGCTACAATCATACCAAGGGAAAAGAAAAAGTACATGTGTCCCCTACATAGGTTTATAAAGGTCAAGGAAATTCAAAGTGCTAAAGAAGGCAAAGTAAAGTTATGAAAGAAAAGAAAGATTAAAGAAAGTACGAGTCCACCCCAAAAGGAATGATGAAGTTATGTTACCTCGAGGAACAGACAGCAAGGAGGGTTATGCATCGCGTGTGGATGAGGGTCCTAGGCTGTACAATACATCACGTGTGGACAACGGTCCTAGGATGTATACTACCTCGCGTGTGAACGACAGTCCTAGGATGTATACTACATCGCGTGTGGACGATATTCCTAGGGTGTACAATACATCGCGTGTAGACGACGGTCCTAGGATGTACAGTACATCACGTGTAGACAGTCCTAGGGTGTGCAATACATTGCCTGTGGACGCCAATCATAGGATGTACAATACACTGTGTGTAGACGATAGTCCTAGGGTTACAAGGAAGCGAGACAAGCAAACGGAATAAGAAAGGACAGTTTGATAAACGGTGCAAGAAAACCCAGGAATTTTTCCCATACATAAGATTTGTGTTAAATGTTACATTATGTCCAAGTGGCATGGCACATCAAGTGAAACAGTATCACGAGATGACCCTGCTAGTGCAAGTACATGGGGGTAAGTGAAACAGTATCATGATAACCTGACGATCAGAAATAGAAAGCACGCAAATTTATACATAGGTAAAGCAAGAGTAGACTCCCCAATCACCTTGTAATTAGATAAAGCTGCCAAGGACTAGCATGGATAATAATAAGTAGGGATTTTAGTATGGTATGACACCTAGAGACCCCCTAAACGGCGGAATCACAATTGAGTAGAAAACAAATAGTGATGCCCAAGGATTTCCACAGAGGACGCAACGTTCTCACCCCCACTCATTTATGGTTCCAGGAGAATACGACAAGTACCGGAGAGGAGGCATCGCAGGAGGACTGAAGGTCTGGGCGTTAAGAGTTTTCAAAGAAGTAAAAGGATTATAGTCTATAGTTACGCATCGTAGCGTTTAGTTATTTTGTATTTTGTATTTTGTATTAGATAAATGGATTAACTATGCCATTTACTTTAAGTGTAATATTTGTAATATGTAAGTATAAACATATGTGCAACTGTTTCTGGACCTGTGTGTATGGATTTATATTATGCTTCCTATGAGTTGATGTGACTACTTATCTGTTACGCTATCGAACGCCTAAGTCTTGTAGACTATATCGCTTATGTATATACGTATATCTACTTGAATGCGTATGACTTATAATTTACGTTTTAATAAAGAAAGGAAAAAGCTTGCAAATTGGTTCATATTTTCAGTAAGAAAATATTTTCAAGCATAAACATGGGACTAGAAGTATCTCAACCAAAACAGTTAACAACCCTGTGAACCTTGTTTACGACTATAGCGTAAACAGGGGTTTTACATTTATGATATGGATTGGGCTAAGAATAAGACCATAGCACTACCTGTGGATCAGAGGCCCAAATCGATAATCCAACTCGATAGAGGTCAAGTGTAAACTCATCTAGCTCTGCGTAACTAGGGGTGGGAACAGGTCAGGCCTGTTTCGTAAATTTCTGGCCTGGGCCTGGCTTGTTAACTGTTATAGGCTTTTTTTTTAGACTGGCCTGGCCTGTTTGGAAAGCCTGGCCTGGCCTGTAGACTGACAAGCCTGCCTGATTTTTTTTATAATTAAAAAAAAGTTGCTACTTTGGCCTGTTATTGAGGCCTGTTATTACGACCTATTAATGTGGCCCGTTACACATTCAATAAAATAACATTTACGGCCTGTTATTGCGGCCTGTCATTACGGCTTATTACACACTCAATAAAATAAAATTCAACAATAATAATCAATCATCTTACAATACCAATAATTAGCATCTTACAAAAATTAAAATTAAAATTAAAAAAACTTTCAGATTTTTAAAATTTCAATGCATTTTTTTTCTCAAAAGATAGATATGATACTTATTCTATAATTTAAAAAAAATGCAAAAGTTCATAGGACATAGCAAAAGAGAGACAATTGGGATATCCCAAAAGATCAATAATGATATGAATATATTAAAACTTGTTGTAAGAAAGAAATGGATAGATTGTAGTTAGTTATATATCTTGTGGATTTACATTTCTGTCTTCAAACGCCTTTTCATTCCTTGAAGTCCAAATTTTTCACAAGAGTAAAATGTTGTTGCTGCTAGCAAGCATCTCCTTCCATTCTGGAAATTGTTTTAGTTTGGGCACAACCATGAGCCATCAATTCCAGAAAGGGTGCTTGTAACACCCCTATTTTCAGCTTACGCTCTAATCGTAACACTGATTATAGGGTTGTTATCTGCTTGGCTGAGGTTACTTTTAGCCCCTACTTTTAGCTTGGAAAATATTTCTTACTCGAAAATACGGACCGTTTTGAAATTTTTCTCACATCCTCACTAGTTTACAAATTTAGAGCCATACGCGTCAATGAATTATATATGAATACAAGCGATAGAGTCTTATCAGACTTAAGCGTTGCCATTCTAAGAAATAGGTCTCCAGAATATTTTATACCATACATATAT
>QANU01068154.1:59236-69902 GCA_003254905.1 Nissolia schottii | reverse complement strand
CTTAGGAGCAATGTAGTGTTCTTGAAGCTTGCTAGAAGAATGGCTATGGAGTTTTGAAGGAGATGAAAAATTTTAGAGAGAAATGGGAGAGAGTTCAGTTTTGGAAGAGATGAATGGAGGAGAAGAGTAATTGATTTTTGAAATTAAATAAAATGGTGAATAGTAAAAAGTATGGTCATGATGTGAGAAGGTATGGTGATGAGATGTTTGGAAGCTTAATTTAAGTGATATTTTTGACTAAAAATCTCTAAAAAAAACGTGCAGCCCATCACCATGCTGCTGGTGAGATTTTATTTTCTCCCGGTCCCGGTTCGCTCGTATTTTGTCGCCCGCAGTCTCGGTGCGTCGCGCACGGTCGTCTGAAAAATATTCCGTTTGAACCGTCGCGATCCCCTAATTCCCACCTACCTAAGGGTATTAATATTTAAAGGTGTTTGTGAACTTCTCTGCGGGAGATTATTTTCACGGACACCGTTTTGCGTGCCAAATTTCATCGGTGAACAACGACTGTTTGGTTGTCTGCCGAATTTTCTACTGCGACACGTCTAAATTCCTAGGGATATCTTAACTAAAATTTTCCATCTTAATTCTCTAATCATGCTTAGAAAATTAATTAATTATTTATGTTTACGAATATTTCCCTAAGGAAAAATCGGGATGTTACAGTGGTTTTCCATCCAATCTTGTTAACCCATCCCATGTAAATTCCATATTTGCATCAAGTGTGGGCAAGCCACGCACGAAGCAATGATAAACCAACTCCACCTCTACATTAACAATAATAATTGAATTTCCTTTTATTAGGTGGGAATCAATTTTAGTTTAATGTTAGTATTTACATTATCATTCAAAACACCAGTGCTCCTTCCTAAATCCTAACCCAAAACACTCAAATTTCACTTTCAAAGCCTCACCATCCATCTCTCAAAGCCTTTCTATTTTTGTAGATCTGAGAAAAATTAGAAGTTGAGGTTAGACGTACCTTGAGGGAGTGACGACGTCGGACAACACAGCAGCAACGAACCAGCGAACCAGCGGACCAACGGACCAGCGAACCAGCAGCAGCAGCAGAAAACAGAACCAGAAGCAGCGGACCACAAAAGCGAAAACAGCAGCAGCGGTATTAAGGGTACAGCAGACGCACTCACTAGAAGCTTTGTTGTGGTTGAGGGTGAATGATGTCTGAGAGATATAGGGATTCTAGGGTTACTTAATTTAAAAAGACTTAGTAAAATCAAAATAATAAAACGTAATTAATAAATACAATTACATAAAATGATATAAAAAGTAATGTTGGTCTAGTGGTTACCATGTTACTTGGTGTGGGAAAGGTCATGGGTTCAAACTCTGCCTTGAAGGCAAATGGGTTTATTTTTTTTATAGTAAGCATATGGGTATTTTTAAGTAAACAGGCCAACCTGACAAGCCTAACAGACTTTAAAAAAGGCCTGGGCCTTGCCTTTTTGCCAAACAGGCCAGGCGACAGGCACTGACAGGCCGCCTGGCCTATTCCCACCCCTACGCGTAACTATCCACTTGAGGAGCACAAAGGAAAGCATATGATCAATATCCCACACGCATTTGCGATGTAAGCCCCACTTCGACAATTGACTTTAATGGGTGGTGGATCTCGCAACTTCCCCAAAAATCTCGAGCACAATGTGAAAAGCCACTTGGCCAAGGGGCCAATGGGCCAAGATGAGCCTATAAGACAGAGACTTGGATTAGTGGTCAAGTGCGTTACTTTCGATTCCAAAACTCATAAAATGGTTACTGATTTAATCATCAAAAATTTTTATAAGTCTCATTTTGAACATTTCTATTAATGCCGAAAATCAATCAAGATACATCGACAACCTCTTCTAGTGACACCTCAGTACTCTGAGCAGGAAAGAGCAGCCTATGTAGATCTTTATCAAATAGGTACATGTGTATATTTTCCATGTTCTTTAAATTGTTAGTTAAATCGTTAGTTAAATCGTGTTCTCAATGCTTGGTATTATATCTAGATGATCTTACACTATTCCATTATATTTGGTCTTTATCATATTGTGATGGTGTACCTAGATGGTCAAATTCATACTGCGACCACATGAAGACTTGATTAAAAGTGGGTTTGGACTTCATATCTCTCATAATTAACTTTAGTCTCAAGTTATTATATAAAAGATTAACAAGAGTTTATTCTTCCAAGGCTGTCATGTCAGATAGGACCCTATCTGAATAGTGTATAGAGTTATTTAATTTGATGAATTTGGTAGTTTGATATAATGTTTTATAATGATTTTAGTATGCATTAAGGACAAAAATATTATTTGTACCGATTGATTATAGAATACTCTGTCAACTCACTGACCATATATTATTAGATAAAATTTTAATAAAATGTAAGTTTCATTAAAATTTCATCTAATGATTAATCAGTTAATCAATGTAATGTCTCAAATCAATAACTCCAAATAACATAATTTGCTTAAGCAAGCTTTTCATTCATTGCGGATGTTGATCTTAAATGTGATACTGTATGCACACACTTAGAAGGCTTTGGGATATGGTATGTCATATATTGATGTGTTCCACTTACATGTAAAATATGGTTGATGAAGAAACTTGTTGACTGGGAGTATTTTTCTGGTAAGAAGGTTACACAATTTTTAATAAACAATCAACTACTTCTATGCAGATTTTATTTTAAACTATCGCTTATGAAAGAAATTGGTATAAGAACGAAGTCATTAATAGCAACCTAATTATCACAAGGACAAAATTTAAAATTTATGTCAAGTTTCTTATATTTATTACATTTATTTTTTTATTTAAATAAAATTATGTGAACAAATTTTTTAAAATAAATAATTTAAAAATAAAAAATATACACTAATCTCATAAAAAATATTTACATATCATTGCTTAATTAAAAAATTAGTTAAAATAAATGAATGAAAATTGATCTATTTTTTTATCACAAATTCTCCGCAAAGATGGTCAACTTTGACCAATATATTTTGTTTTGTTTTTTTTTAATGATGAGACACCTACCTTTTTCACTAGCTTGTATCACTTTTTCGTTTAGAAAAAAATTAAAATGCAAAATAAAAATAGACTCCCTTGGTTTTAGTTTTATAGCAAATTACTAATTTCACAGCAAATTTGATTATTATCATTATAAAAAGTTATTATCAAAGCATCTGTTTATTTTTTTCCTGATGACTTCAATATTTGACTTGAATTAATCCCAAACGCCTTTCCCTTTATTTAGCAAAAGATTTCTTTTGTTGAACAATCAGTGTTGGCATTGGTATCTTTTTTCCATGGTAGACTTTGAAGTTTGACCGCCGCTATCAACAGTACAAGCTTTAGGTATGTGTTTTTTTTTCCAAATTTTTTTTCTATACTCTTGTCACACAATTGATGCCTATTTTATAAGCAATAATAATTATTTATTTCAAATGCATTTTAAAAATATATAAACATTAAATAATAAATGGTTGATAATGTTTATGAAATACACATTAAAGTTGGTTTGATAAAGTTTTTTGATATACTTTAGAAATTATATTTAACGATGTTTGAACTTAAAATATCATGCATATTGTTTAAACTTTCACCACTAGACCAATCTTATTGAGTTAGTTTGGTAAAACTTTTTCAAATGGTGTTTTTGGTCTCTAACATCTTAAGTCAATTTTTTGTGTTTGATGAATAAAAAAAGTTAGGAAATTTTTGCTTTTGACTTTTGTGAGGCAGAGGTGCTATTAAGAGTTCTCAAAATAAGTTTTTTAGATCTGACTTTAACTTTCAAAAACTTAAACACAGCTAGAAAATCAATATTTAGCAACGAAAAAATCCGTCACTAATGGTTGAATTTCATCGCTAAAAGTAAAATAGTGAGGGATATTTCCATCGCTAATGTCATTGTAAATTTGCTCCTAACTAAAATTTTATCAATGGGAGTCATTCCCTTACAAACTTAAGCAACGGAAATTACGTAGATATCCGTCGCTAATTTATTTCCATCGTTATCTGTCGCTAATTTGATTTTGCATAGCTACCGAATTTACGTAGCTAATATAATTTTACATTGCAAGGGAATATTTGTCTCTATATGTTGTTAATTGTGTTTCTCAAGTTACTCTTATAATATCATAAATATTATTATTAAGAATATGATATTTGTTTGAAAGAAATCATAGTTAAATATTATACATAAAATATCATTACCAACATACCACTATATATATACACACATATATATGGAAAGAGAACTATCATATTAGTTAAGTGCCGTCCTAAAATATAAGTTTAAAATTATACACATTGTGTAACACAAAAAGACATTACTACCAACATTCCACAAAATGGTATATATAAAATCTATAAGTTCTTTGTCTAAATATGCAAAAAGTTAATAGTGAAATTGTCTCTACACATAACATCTTAATCTTAAGGAAGACCAAGACTAGTAAGTTCTTCATGTAGCATCTCTTTAACCATTGCCCTCACATCTCCGATTCTCTTGTCTAGCTCATGTTGGAAAGCTGCTTCAAACTTAAGAGTATTGGAACAATTTGTTAGAAAAGTTATTGAAGATCAGACTCTAATTTTAAAAGAATAAACTAAAGATGATTGAGAACTTAAACCATAAATTTTGTCTTTCTTTTTTACACTGCCCGTGATTGTAACATCCTGCTTTTTCCCCTTAGTGAAAAGCTCGCAAAAATAAATGAAAAACAATTTTTAAATTTAGTTAGGAAGGTTACAATAGGAGTTTTGGGTTAGGAACAGTCCTAAAACATAGGATTTAGTCGCCCTGCAAAATTTTGCCGACAGCAGAGAAGCTATGCCTGATTATTGGTAGTTACCGACGCATCAAAGGTATCTGCGAAAAACACTCATCTGGAGAAAAATTCACAAATGCCTTTAATTAAACTTAGTTCCATGTTAAGGGAAATTAGGGGATTGCGACGGTATGATCAGAATATTTTTTGGACGGCCGTGCGCGACGCACCAAAACAGTGAACGATCAAACACGAGCAAAACTGGACTGGGAGACGCAAAATCTGAATTGCCCCACGTGAGTATATCATATTTTTTAGGAAAAATATAATAAAAAAAGGGGTTACTATTCATTGATTTGACCCCTTATTTATCTAATTAATTAACTAATTAAGTAATTAAATTAAAAAGGGCAAAATGGTAAATTTTTCAAAGGGTAAAAGGGGAATTTTGGGGGAGCAGATTTTGGGCTATAAATAGCCACTCCCATTCAGCCATTTTTTCACAAAAACTTCCTCTTGGACTAGCTGAAACTCTGCCCGTGTGCGCTGCTGTCTCGCTGCACTCTTTGTGTGATTATATGTGTGTAGGTGTGTTTGTGATAGTTTGTGGATTCGTTAAGACTGATTATGCATGTAAATGGTTAGGCTAGATTTTGGTGGTTTGTGATGGATGGCATTATGTGGAAATAACCTTGAGAAAACATGAGAAGAAGGGATGGAAAGAATGGAAAGAAAGATGGCATAAACTCATGAAACAGGTTCGGGTGTGCCCAGAGCGCTGAGCGGCCTGGGTTGTCACCGAGACTTGTCACGTGAAGGGTTACGTGGTGTGCAAGGTTCAAGGCTAGGCGCTGAGCGGCCAATACAGGGTGCTGAGCGGGAGGTGACTTGGATGCCACGTAAGTTTGGAGAACGGTAGTCCAGGGTCCGAGAGGGCTCAGGGAAGCGCTGAACGACCAAGTATGGCGCTGAGCGGCCTCAAGGGGTCGCCGAGTGGCCAAGGGCGCTGAGCGGTAAAGGCAGGACGTTGAGCGACCTGAGAACCCTAGGACCCTAACTAGATTTATCCAAACGGCCAAGAAGACGAAATCAGTTCATAAAGCCACATCATTCCATCTACATTACTCCGCTACCCCAGAATAAGAATTTACGAAAGAACAGGAAGTTAGCAAGTGCATGCATCATGAAGAACGGTTGTCGTACGTGTTAGGGCAACCATAGATCACTAGAGTTGAGTAACTTAATGTTCAAAGATGATAATTGAATATAGGGAATCAGTGAATTCTTTAGAAGGCCCGACCACCGAGGGTCGGTGTACCTTGAAGAAAAGACATAGTTATATAATAGGAAATCCCTCTCTTGGCACGTCATAATGACAAGCCTCTTCCCAGTCTAGCAAGAAAGACTGGTTTATGATTATGATATGCAGGCTTAGATCTGGACGCGGGTTTCAACCCGGTAAGAGAGAAAAGAAAAGAGAGAAAAAAAAATTAAGGAACAAAACAAGAGCTTTTACGTCATGAAGGTTAAAAGACGAGTATTGTGTCCATGAAGTTCGGACAGCTGCATATCATGTCCATGAAGTTTAGACACCAGAAAAGTCGTCCACATCATCTGGATGCACGCGAGCCCTCATTTGCCAGTGATACCACTTTCAGGGTACACTCCCTCCATTTTACCAACCGAATGGTTGCAAGCGTGTTGTGGTTGTATGGGGATGACTCTCCCACAGTCAACAAGGGAGTAAGGGCACCCAGTAGCGAAAAAGACGCTGCCACAGGCGCGTAAAAGAACCCCCAACCCCTCATGCATGACATTTATGTGATGAAGGTACGTTTGTCTGACTATGAATGCATTAAGTAACCATCCATGAACACGCACGAGACGGTCTACGTATTACCACGAGTCAAGATAACAAGCGTGAATGTCTAGGTAAGTAAAGATTAGAGATCCCTATCACCTAATAACTAGATAAAGCTGCTCAGGATCATAGGAAAGATAATAACGAGTAAGGAGTCTAGATGCATGGACACTTAGAGGTCTCCTGAGTGGCCTGAAGCATAACCGAGTAAATCAGACCCCACCAACCATAGTTATTCACTGGGAACCACACGTTCTCACCCCCACTCGCTTATGACTTCAGGTGAGTACGATGAGCCTGCCGCCGAAGAAGCGGAAGGTTCTCCGCACCAAGATTAAACACAGAGACCTGGAGACAGGGGAAGAGGCGGAGATATGGACGTTCTCCATTGTGGATTGCCCCGACCCTCTGAGAGTAGCCCCAACCGCTCCCATGGTACCCGGATCATCAAAGATGATCCCATCCTCATCGACGTCGACGCAGAGGAGCCTTTACCCCACGAGAAAGACGTGGAGATGGATCCCAACTCTTGGCCACCATGACCTCCACAACAGCTCTACCGCCGAGGTCCCAGGAAGCGAGTCTCCTTTGCCTACCGACGACCGTTTGCGTCCCGCGCCCATGACGCCAAGGCAGGTCCATCTACAGTGCACCAAGACTTGGCCGCCATCCTGGAGACACCCCCAGCTAAAGCAGATAGTCCCGCCGAGGAGGACCCCATGAACAATGACTCCTCGGAGGAGGAGGAGGAGGACCCGGACCCTGAAGAGTGAAGTCGGTGCACCCCCTGATCAGTTCACGTCTCCCCTGACCCTGTTGCAGGCCTCTGTTGCTCCTTTTTTGTAGTCTATGTGTATATATAGGTGCTAACAAATATATAGTAGGCACTGTTAACTCTTATGCCAGTATATGTGTTGACTTGTATGAACAGTTGAATATGTATGTTTGTAATTAAAGTGTAAATTAATGACTTGTAGACCTACTTTGCTCTTACCGTATGTATGTCTACTCGCCTTACTATCTTTTGGTTATTCGTATCTACCGAGCATAAGATATAACTCTCAGGCGCATGGCTCTTAATTGAAACTTAAAAGTAACTTGTGTAAAAAAAAAAGGGTCCATATTTTAAGATAACAGAATTACTTTCCTCAACTAGCTAGGGACTATGAGTATTCCCGCACGACGAATGACAACCTAGCAGACGCGGATTATGACTTAAGCATAAGCAGCTAAACTAGGATGTTACCGTGACTGCCATCTGGTCTAGGTTTTGTATACCCTTCTAGAATATAAGTCCAGGTTTTGTATATCCTTTTGGAATATAAGCCTCATAAATCGAATTGGCAAAAGAATTTCCTCCAACTTCAATCATTGCATCTATTTCATCATTTAACCATTCATCCAATGTCACATATAAAATTTGAAAGTATAAAAAAATGTCACGAGGCTTTAATACATTATAAGAAAAAAAATTCCACATTTATGCCATAATTACTTGATAGTCGCAGCACAGGTCATTGAAAACAAAATAAGGGACATAATACAAATATAAATATGCAAATATATCGAGAAGGAACTCAATTTAAATACTCCTCACTAGAAAAATTCATAAGTACAGTCGATCAGAAATAGTTACCTTTGATATATGAGCACCAAGGTTTTTGTGCACACTGCAACATTTTAAGCATACAAAAATTCCAATATTGGCCGACCTGAAAAAAGAAGTTCAAAAAATGAATTCAAAACTACGAGAAGGTAATGTGCATTCTAAATTCTTCATTATATTCCAACCCATGTAGCTAGTTTCCTACAGCTTAATTCCAAGAATGTCTCATCAACCCTTCACAAAAAATACTCAAAGCCTGCAACTTAATGTTGGTGACTAACTGTGAAAGGAGCAACACGAAGTGATAAGAGAGAAAGTTTTGGCGACTGGCCACGTTGTAAAGAGAGAGTGAGTGATTTTGGTCAAAGAGAGAGAGCATTTTTGTTTTTTTCTTTGTTGGGCCTCTAATAATTCTAAATTAACGGGTTGGATAAACCACCAAGGCCTCTTGTTTTTAGTCATTCATTTTCAGTTTTGGACCTTAGTTTTTGTTTTGTATTTTTGGTCATTTACACATTAAGAAGCTTGATTACCTGAAAATACTATTTTTGGATGAATTCGTCGTTATTCCATTGCTATTTTCAAAATTTAGCAAAGAAATACTATTTCATTGCAAATTCTGGCGTTAACATAAAATATAGCAACGGATTACATTTTCATCGGTAAAATCCATTGCTAAAATCCATTTTTCTAATACTGAAAAGACTCTTATAACCTTAAACTTTAACAAAAACTCAATATTGTCATTCATTAATTAATGAAAAGTGAAAATACAATTTTTTTAAAAAAATATTTGTGGCTTTTATAATCATTTTATATTTTAAAAATTTTTTATCAAACACTATTATTGTGACTGTTGCTTAATGAGAACAACTTTATATTATTTTACCAACATTTCTACTACGACTTTTTAAGAGCAATTTGTAAAGAATTCAAAAAGCTCTACAGTTTTTAAGTGAGTGATTTATATAAGTATTTCTATAAACACTCAAAGACCTTAGATGATTGCTCTGACATAATGAAATAATGATGTTAAATTCAGCTAAACTTTTATTCACAAAAAAAAAATAGATATTCATATGCGTATTTTAAATTATATATAATTTTAATTATTTCTCAAAACATAATTTTGTTTGATCATAACTGAATAAAAATATTTTTTTTAAACATGCTTTTAAAATACTCAAATTAAACATAAAATTAATTCATGTAAATTTTTTCATCCACAAAACTTAAATTAAAAGTTAGAACTAAATAAGTTTTTGTCTCTTAATAAATTGCGAATTTTGATTTTACACTTTATTAAATTATTTTTTGGTTTGAATTTTTTATAATTTTTTTTGGTTTGGTTTTAGCCTATAGAGTTAAGTTGAATGTTAAATGATGACGTGATACGAAATTAAATGGACCTATTATAATTTGGTAAAATATAGTCAAATCAAGTTTAATATGGTTAAATCCCTGGTTCAAACCGATTTGACTTGTTTGACCAATTTGACGATGATTAAAATTTATTTTGATCATGTTAGACTAAATTATAGTAAAACTCATATAATTTTTGTCTATTACATCATCTTTTAATAATCTAATTTAATGTAAGTAAAATCAAATAAAAAAGTTATCAATGACTAAAAAAAATAATAGAATACAAAATTAAAATTTGTCATTTATTAAAAAGCAAAATCTTATTCAACCAGACAAATTATATACCACAAGAACAATATTTAACAAATAACTTGGATAAATCAAATTTCCATATAAATGTTTTTCTTTTCATTTGAACGAGACAAAACTCACCTAAACTAATATTAATATATATATATATATATATATATATATATATATATATAAAAGTATAAAACCATCCATTCATAAATGTGATGACGTTGTACATTATATTAGCAATTAACGCGATTTTATTAAACAATTCATATTCAATGTTGATGGCTTTTCTGAGCAATTTATACACACGGGTTAAATTACATTTACGCAGCAATCATGATCCTTTCGCTGAAACTAATGACAAAATTACATAAATGCAATGATGAATAATATATTGTCAACTTCACATCACACCTATGAATAACTCTGTCCGGGTTTAATTGATGTACATACAATAAAGTTAATTTTCCACTATATTGCAATTAAATTTGTCGTTCAAATTAAAATAGTTAACTCTTTTACACTTTATTTAAAAAATAATACATATAAAATAATTTAATTGGATAAGAGTGTAAAGATAATGTATAACAATAATTCTATTCAATTTATTTTACTTGTCACTCACTTTTTTACAAATTAGTATATATAAACATAATTATCCAAATATATTAATTTTTAAATGTAAAAAAAATAAATGGCAGATAAAATAGAGGGACTAGGGAGTAAGCTCTAACCAGGAATAATAAATAATATATGTGT
>QANU01068154.1:0-58959 GCA_003254905.1 Nissolia schottii | reverse complement strand
TTTTTTTTTTTCTTTATGTGGTTTTAATTTGGAGGATTCTCTGCCGTACCAGAAGTGGGTGTGGTTAGGTATCCCTGTGGATGAACAGTGCAGACTGCACAATACAGCAACAACGTGAAGCGAAGATCCCTATGGTTTTTCTCCGATTTCTCCATCAAGCTTGAAACTTGAACGTGACCCAGGTCAGCTTGAGTCTTCTATTTTGGTTTCCCCCTCTTATCTTCTTCTCTATTTCACACTTTTCAAGCTCCAAATTCCATGTTTTTTGTTTTTTTGTGATTTCCCTCTTTGATGGTGTGGTTTCTGATTCATAGATTTTCATCCTCGCAGCTGTTTTGGATACCCTTTTCCCCTAAAAATAAAGGGAAATCTTCAATTGAGCTCAGAATTGTTTGCTTTTTTGTTTTTTCTGCAAAGGAAGGAATCTATTTGAGATTGGGGATACGGTGGGAATTGGCGAAAGGGGGAAAAAGGGGGGGTTATGGAAGGGGACGATGATCAATTCTATGATACCCGTGAGGAATTGTGTTCTGTCTCTGATGGGTGTTCGTCAGAATCAGATGAATTTAGTTCCGGTTATGGACAATTTACTAGGTACCAGGATTGGATAAACGGCAACCTTGAAAGCGTTCACCTTAGACGCCTCAATTTCATAAGATGGATGGGTTTAGGGTCTGAATCTGATGAGAATTCAGTGATCGGAGAGGAGGATTTGGCTACTCCATCACGTGGAGTTGACCGAATCACGGCCACCAGCGAGGCAGTGCTGAGAACTTCCGGAGTCATAGATGGTCCTCTTCCCTCAACCTCAAGCCAGATTGTGTCAGATTCGTCTTCAAATGAGGCCTCGAGCTCTCTAGAAAATACTGATAATTTGGCATGTATGATAAAGAATTTGGACGATGGAACACAGTATATTGTAGATGAATTGGGTCAAGATGGGACACTTAGTAGACTGCGTGTTCTGGGGTCCAACGAATCAATTAGCTTGGAGGAGTTTCAGAGAAATATTGGGTCATCAACGTTGGTTCGGAGATATTTGCAGAGAGAGGCCGAGTACACGAGATTGTTGGGAGTTATGAAGAAGAAGAAAATGAAGAAGGGTTGGCTGAAGAAACTGGGTGTTGTGGCTTGTGTAGTTCATGGTCTCGGGGATCATGAAATGAACGGCAGAGACTTTGATTCGTTAGATGGTACTGGGATACAAAGAGTACGAGTTCATTCATATGGAAAGCGATTTAAGGAGCTTTCCTCAGTTTACACTGAGCAGGAGTTCAAAGCACATAAGGGTGTTATTTTAACGATGAAGTTCAGTCTTGATGGAAAATATCTGGCCAGTGGTGGTGAAGATGGCGTTGTGCGTGTGTGGAAGGTGGTTGAGGATGAAAGACCTAGCGAATTGGACACTCTGGACAATGATCCCTCAAGTATATATTTCAAAATGAACAATTTTTCATGTGTATCTCCCCTTGATGTAGATAAAGAGAAATTAGGTAAAACAGAGAAGTTGAAGAGATCATCGGATTCAACCTGTGTGGTTATCCCACCAAAGACCTTCCGTATATTGGGGAAACCACTGCATGAGTTCCAGGGGCACAGTGGCGACATTTTAGACCTTGCATGGTCCAAAAGAGGGGTTAGTTTCCCATCTTTAAATTTGTTTCACCTTTATTAGTTTTCTGTACTTAAATGCAACTTACTGTTAATTACACTCTTCTTTTGTTTGTTGCAGTTTCTACTGTCATCATCTGTAGATAAGACGGTGCACCTCTGGCAGGTAGGAATGGACGGATGCCATCGCGTATTTTCCCACAATAATTATGGTGAGCCTCTATTGCCTTATGTATATTGATGAATGATTTGGATAATCTTGGTTGTTTTGTAAAATTTGTGTGCCTAAATAGTTTTTTCCCACTATATTTTGTTGTTTTGCTAAGCGTTACCTTTGTACTTTTATCTTTGATGCAGTGACATGTGTTCATTTCAATCCCATAAACGATAATATATTCATCAGTGGTTCAATTGATGGAAAAGTGCGCATCTGGGAAGTTCTCCGCTGCCGGGTTATTGATTACATTGATATCAGAGAGATTGTAACTGCTGTGTGCTTCTGCCCTGATGGAAAGGTCTGTTCTACCATTAAACTTAACAGTAAAACATGGTGGTTGGAAAATATTCTTTTTGTTGTTGCTCACATTTGTTTACTCCTTCTTCCAGGGCACAATTGTGGGTACCATGGCAGGCAATTGCCGTTTCTATGATATTATAGGTATGCATATGTTTGGCTCCGTAGATTTTTGGAATCATGTTTCAATTATTTGTTCCCTTTGAGGACCATGCTCATCTAGGAATTAACTGAATGAGCTATTATTAAAAGTAATATGTATGACACTGTTAATTTGAACATAACTAGAGGGGTTTAACCTTTGTTTGAGAGCAAGGTAAATGCTGAACATCAACTTAAGTAGGGGTTTTGAACTTCTGCATGGATATAGTCATATAGAGGAATATCTTCAACTGTCTAATGCTGTCTATTTATTGTTTTGATAAAAAGAAAAACTTGAATGGCAGAGTGAAAGTAGATTTAGTTAATTTGTTTGTTGGTTCATGCCTGTATTTACAGTATAGTGATTACATGTCCCCGTTAGTTTGGCATGAAATGGTCAACTAATGAATTGCTGTTGATTATTTTTATGTTTTCTTAAGCGCAAAATACAGAACAGTATTGGATTTACATAATTGATCCTAAAATTATTATAAGTAGTAGTTTCTAACTGTCATTCTTATCCTTTTGCCTTCACTTGTTTAGATAATCACATGCAATTGTATGCTCAATTAAGCTTACGAGGCAAAAAGAAGACAGCAGGAAAAAGGATAACCGGCTTTCAGGTTTGTTGTTTCTTCTACCTTTCTCTTTTTCTGCTTTGTAATCTTCCTTTCTCGGCCAAATACTGATTCATAATCTTATGATGATCTCAGTTTTCACCAATCGATACAAGCCAATTGCTTGTTGCTTCTGCCGATTCACATGTCTGTATACTTTCCGGAGTCGATGTCATTTACAAATTCAAGGGTAGGTCCATATATCCTTTCCCCTTATCTAAAAAATCTCCTCAATGAGTGTTTGTTATTAACTTGCAGGGATATTTCCTAGCATATGTACTCTGATAATTGATTTAACCCATAGTTTTCATTTTTTGTAACAGTTATGTCTACTAAGGTCATAAAGTGCGTTGTTATTTATACCACTCCTCCTTCTTCTTTGTGTTCAGGCCTAAGAAGTGCAGGTCAAATGCATGCTTCCTTCACATCTGATGGAAAACACATTGTCTCAGTTAGCGAGGACTCGAATGTGTGTGTCTGGAATTACACCGGCCACGACAGGAGTACCTCGAAAGTGAAGAAGATCCTGTCTTCCGAGTGTTTCCTATCCCACAAGGCAGCAATAGCTGTCCCTTGGTGTGGCATGGAATCAGTGCCAGGAGGAGGAACACTCCTGTCCCCGTCGCTGAGGAACGATTTCAATCACAGGTTGTCATTCCTGTCTTCACCTGATTGCTTCTTCCTGGGCCGCGGGTTCCTGTCGGAGTTAGTCCCAAAGGTCTCTCCCACTTGGCCAGAGGAGACACTTCTGGACCCACCCCAAACACTTGTGTCCCCTAAAATGTGCAAATCTGAGTACAAATTCTTGAGGAATGCTTGCAAGGGAATGTCTAATTCCCACTTGTGGGGCCAGGTCATCGTAACCGCAGGATGGGATGGGTACATAAGAGTGTACCAGAATTATGGCCTACCCATTCGTGTCTGAGACCCATGCTTTCGCGGATTTAGATCCTCTAAAGTCAGATTTTTACTATAGAAAGAAAGTGAGGGAGGGTGTCCACGCCCTCGAAGCAATAAATTACTCTATGTATGGGTCTCACATTATTGAGCGTTTATGGGGCATTCTAAAGTTGCAAACGGGTTCTCGGATAGAGCAGAATTTGCTCCATTGCAAAGCTCAATCATTTGCAAGTGCAAACTAGTGTAGAAGTATAGATGCCAGGGCAATTCTATGTTTGAATGCCACCTGCATAAGGGTGATTAGGGGTTTTGCCCTCACATAATTATTATTATATTCTTTATACAAAGCCACTGTTAATTTTGTATGATTCTTTTAATTTTTAAGGACCGTCAGCTGAAACGATGCGAGTTTCGGTTTTGGCTAGATGGTCCTGGTCGAAATTCGAAGTGTATAATCCACGATCACGTGTATAGTGTATACAGAAGATTTTAATTAATTTATACAAGGAATTTTTGTTTGCATTTCCTAAATGTGAGAGAAGGGTATGTTGAGGGTTGACTATTTTGCAACTGATAGAACAATATATGAAATTTCTATCTTACCTCCTAAACCTTGATCATTTCAATGCCAAGGGGATGTCAACAATTTAAACCGTGTTAGCTCAAAGGATAAGATTAAAATAAATTGGCCACTTTTTCAATATAAATTACAACATTATTTGCTTACAAAATCCAAACTTTCATTACACTTGAATAAATAGTACTTTACTATTAATTTTAGTATTACAACTGAGATGATCTGTATCTACTATCTATTAGTGCATAATAAAATAATAATAATAATAATAATAACAATAAAAAATCATACACAAGTGGTGCGAATCTCAAATGAAAATGTCTCTTCCTCCAATCCATACTAGGTGGAATCAGTTTTGTGCATCCTCATCTGTTAACCAAATTTATTGCAGTGGTGGAAGGTGACCTAGAAAGGAGACTCTGATTAAATGAAATGAATGGTATTTGTGGTAATGTGAAAGTTTATGCTCTTTGTCCTATTGTTGATGCTGACTTGGAAACTCTAGCTAGTGGTAGTATAGACCCTATTGCTGACAATGGTAATAATTACTAAGTGCTTAATTTCCTGCATACACTTGCCCCAGTTCTATACTTTACCCACGAATGATGCGATATAATACATGAAGGTGATCAGAAAGAGGATGGCTTTAATATGTGCACTAGTGCCAACCAATACTTGGTTAGATGAGGACAAATATTAATTGGAATTTAATTTGATATTCACAAGAGAGCAAGACTGCATAATTCGTAACTACTAAAAAACCAAAAGGATGGATTTTGGAAGTGCCCTAAGCCACCGTTTGTTAAGCGTCTTAGCGTTGTTTCATTTTTTAGGTACGTCCATTGCGTTTTAAATATTTTTTTATATTTTTTATTTTTAGATATATAAAAATTATTTATTATCACAAGATAAAGGCAATTTTAAATTTTGTGATTTCGTCTCCTTTTCCAAACATGATTCTCTTTTCATTGTCTCCGTATTTTCTATCCTGAGATGATTATCAAACATTGTCTAAGGCCACTTGTTAACGAAGCGAAAAAAAATATTATATGGAAAAATTAAAATCTACAAGTCATTAATGCATTAAAAACATGAAAAAATTTAAAACATTTCACTTTTATTTTCTTAAAAAAGTGTTCTTAGACCACTTATTAGTTTTTCCCATAAAATATAGCTAGATTCACAAAAAGAGAAAAGAAAGATATAGGTTTTATGAATCAGGGGGAGCTCTCATTAGATTTTTTGGTTGTACTTAGGATGTTTATTTTTAGAAATGTTGATTAATTCTTTTGTAATAATTAAATTTACATGAAGTGGTAAATCGTTAGCCACAAAATATTTTTTCATTTTCATTAATGATGATTAAATTCATATCAACATGATTAAGAAATAAGACAAACTATTACTACACTACATCATGTGGTTAGCTCTCATTACATAAACAACTAAAAAGATAGGAGCACAAATAAAAAGGAAAACACCACAAAGAAAATAGTATCATTCCATGGGAAAAGACAATCAAAATCAAAAAATGACTTATATTAACAAAGACACTCATAATCTATTGAGATTCAACAAAGTTTGACATGTATAAGATGGGCCTTATTAAAATTTTCTTTTAAAAAAACAAATTCCTTATTATTATTATTTTTTTAAAAGTACTCAACTCATAAAAAATTAAGCAAGAATGCTATGTGTACACCCAATTTCATACACTCATACATACACTATTCAAATTAGGTAATTAATGATTATTATACGTATACGATACAATTTTTCAAAATAGAGTACAAGCTTAAAGGCGTTAAAGCACAAACATTATAAACGTTAAAGCACAAACTTTATGCACATTTATACACAAACTTTATTTGAACTACACTACAAACTTATAGTTCAGAGTTATATACAATCTGAACTTTATTTAAAAATGCACAAACATTATAAATAGTAATGCACAAATTTTATACATATAAATATACAAACATTACAAAATTATTAGAGTGTTTTACAATCTGAACTTTATTTAAAAAAATGCACAAACATTATACCTAATAATGCACAAACTTTATTCCCACGAATACACAAACATTATAAACTTATAGATGATATTCTCAACTATATTTAATTAAGTGGACAAATATTACAGACGTTAAAACACAAACTTTATGTATATAAATATGATATGTATATATGGTGTATGTTTTTGGGTGTATGTGTTGCAAGACTCAAAATTAAGTAACACAAATCATAAAATTTTACATCAAGGTATACATACAAAGCATCATTACCTCAGTGACAAGCATTTCTAAAATATCTCACATCAATGAGCCACAAACTCATCCCCGAGTCCAATTTCCCGCCCAATTAAATATCAAACTCTCTTTCGTTATCATCTTATCGGTATCTTTTTTTTTTGGCAGGATTGTATATGAGTAGTTTAAAATAATTTTTCAGATTAACAGATTAAAAACCTAATTATTAGGCATGATATGGAGCTTAATAATTACTAGTATCCACTGTCACGATATAAACTCCATGGTACATGCAGTATAACATTAATCAATTATGATATATCATCCTTACCATTGATGGTCCCAACGGTCCCAAAGTGCAATTAACATCATTTTAAATTTCCTTAATCATATGGAGTAACACATGATATGTGTATCATTAAACAGAAAACTTTATTTTTAATCAATATTTCAGTGAAGAGTGAGTTGAAAAGTATTACATGAACCAATGGGAGTAGTTTAACAAGAATCACATCTTTATACAATCATTCTCTTATGTTATATGAGAGAATGATTCCTAATTGTAAGGTAGTTAAAGTGTTATTGATATCTTTAAAAATAATAATTTAACTACATTTTTTTTTCTATTATCCATTCATGCTTGAAGATCAACGTATTCTAATTTACTTTTTCTATAATTTCTTTTTCTCCCAATAATTGAACACTTTTTTTTCTTCAAAATATTATATTAATATTTTTCGTATGCTGTATGAAGAAGATTGACTCAAATGTAGTCTTAAATAAAGTTTAATAAACCGGCGAATAAAAGCAACACCCACCAACGGTTTGGAACTGACATATAGCCATATTAACAAAGGGCCCACTCATGAAATGGAAGAAAACAAGGTCAAGAAATTCTGTTGGAAGGACAAGATTAATATGTTTTTACATATAATAAAAATGAGTTGTATTAATTTTATTGTATAGACTGTTAAGTATATTTAGATATTACTAAAAAAAAATTCACTTTTACTATGTGTATAACTAAAATAAATGTGTTAATTTTGTGCCAACATAAAATTTTTTTAAACATTATGATCATGACAAACCAAACTAGAAATAATTAGGGCTGTCAAAATGAGTCCGACCAGTTTACCTGGTTAAATGGACGGGTTTTACATGCAAAAAATAGGTTCGTGAAAATTTGAAAAAAATTTGTCCAACCCAATTAAGCTCGCGGGCTAAACGAGTCAGCCCGACGAGCTAGCCTGTGAATTTTTTTTAAAAAAATTTATTTATTTTTTATTTATTTTTAAATTTTTTTTAAAAACCAAAAACCAAATTATTATTTTTAAAAATTAACTCAATAAAACTACATGACAATTGATACCTCGCGTTCAAATTGAAGCCCAAATTGAAGTTTTAGATCTTCATCTTGAAGATCAAATTGCAAACTAAATTGCTAAGTTGTTTAGTTATAATTAAAACATTTTTTAGATATTTTAAAACTTGTTAATCATTGCGCGGATTTAGACTCTAGGTATTAATTAAATACATTATCTTGTTATCCTTTTTTTTTATCAAAGCTTTGCAAATAGCTTCTTCATTGAAAAATGCTATTATTTGTATACCTATCCAAAATTAAAGATTTCATAACCACAATAAAGAGATAAAGACAAAAAATAGCAAAACCTTAATTTTTCTCTATTTATTACCATCGTAAATGAATCCTCAAATTTTACATAAAATATTTCTTTCTGATTAATTAATAGATAGACGATAAAAAATAGTTAAAAATAATCGCGCATACTTATTCATAACTTTGTATTTTAATCATAAAAAATAAAGCAAAATTTTAATTTTTTTAAAGAAATAAGCAGGCTAACGGGCTGACCTGTTTAGGTCTACGGACCGACTATAAACGAACTGAATCTTAAAAATAGGCACAATTTTAACCTGACCAATTAAGGTTCGCGAACCTAAACGGGCAGGGCCGTTTGACACCCCCTAGAAACAGCAATGGGCCGTTGATATCGAAGATCGAACTCATGCATATTCAATGACAATAATTAAAATAATCATATTCATAAAATATAAAATATTTTGTTAGACTGGATCGATCACAGTGAGACTCTAAACAACAGAGGTACTCCACATAGTCTACTGTTCACAATTCATTCCTCCCTGAAGAGCGTGGTGTTGAGAAATCCAAGTCAGCGTTACTGTGCTAGGATTCCCTTTGGAAGTACCATTACATTATATATTTCACTTCACACCTTGGAAATACCCCCCCGGATAAGTATGACATCCTGCATTTTCACAAGCTACTGCCATACCCTCCACATATATTACATTATTATGCTATAGCCTCAGGATACATATATTAAAAGAAAATAAAAATAAAAAATAAATGTGTGGCTTATATTTTGTGAGACGTATTTACATGCTCTGTAAAGCAAATATTTTCTTTTCTTATTTTGTACCATTATATATCATTAATATCAACATTGTAGGCTAGTGCTGTGGACTATAAACTATTGTGTTAAAAATTTAATAGTACATTGAAAAAAAAATACTTATTGAGCATCTAAGAAATTTTAATAGTGTGACAAAAGAGGAGTGTCCGATTGTTCGTTAAGGAGTATATAAAAGAGATTTGGACATTATAAAGTAAGATTATTTACTTCAAAGAATAAAGGGGGAGATCTCACCATTAAATTTATAAAAAAAAAATTGTCAAACTACATTTTATGGATTCATTGTCCGTATAAAAGTATCTCTAATGATGTCTCTGAGGATTTTACTAAAATACCCCTAATACACAAACAAATTACTAAAATACTCCTGTTTCCAAACGTTTAACAAAACTATCCCTATTTTGACTGACGTGGCATTCGCATTCTGCGTAGCAAACCATGCCAGATTCGCTAACACGCTTTGCGAATAATGTTGAGATTCGCCAACAGGGTTGCCAAATCCAATAGTTGGCGAATTCCTATCGGATTTGGCAACCCTGTTGGCGAATTTGGACTAACCCTAGTTCTAATCAAACCCTAGCCTTAAATCCTAATCAACCAATTTGGTGAATCATCCAGGTTGGCAAATTTGAACCCAGCCCATAACCCTAATCAAACCCTAGCCCTAATCAATCATAACCTTAAACCCTAATAAACCCTAACTATATCCCTAAACCATGTTAAACCCTAACCCTAGTTAACCCTGGCCTTAATAAACCCTAACCATAGCCCTAACCTCTAACACTAATTAAACCTAAGTTATAAACCATGATAAACCCTAACCCTAAACCCTAATTAACCATAACCTTAATCACTCTTAACCCTAATAAACATAACTCTAACCCTAATCAGCTCTAACCCTAATAAACACTAACTCTAATTAATCCTAAACCATAATAAATCCTAACCCTAAACCCTAATCAACCCTAACCCTAATAAACCATAATCCTAATCAACCCTAAACATAAACCCTAATAACCATAACAATATTCACAACCCTAATCATAATCAAACCCTAACTCTAATTAAACCATGTGGTTTATTAGGGTTATGGTTATGGATATGGTTAAGGTTAGGGATGATTATGGTTAGGGCTAGTGTTAGGGTTAGGTTATTAAGGATAAGGCTAATTAGGGTAGGGGTATGTTTATTAGGGTTAAGGTTTAGTTTATTAGGGCTAGGGTTGATTAGGGCTAATGTTAAGATTGATTAGGGGTAGGGTTAGGACTATTGTTAAGGTTTATGAGAGGTATGGTTTATTAGGGTTAGGGTTTGATTAGGGTTATGGGCTGGGTTCAAATTCACCAACCTAGATGATTTGCCAAACTGGTTGATTAGAGTTTAGGGCTAGGGTTTAATTAAGGCTACAGTTAGTCCAAATTCGCCAACAGAGTTGCCAAATCCAATAGGAATTCGCCAACGATTGGCAAATTCCAATTGGATTTGGCAACCCTGTTGGCGAATCTCAGCCCTATTCGCCAAGCATGTTGGTGAATTTGATGTGGCTCGCCACGCAGAGTGTGAATGCCACGTCAGCCAAAACATGGGTAGTTTTGTTAAGTGTTTGGAAATAGGAGTATTTTGATAATTTGTTTGTATACCAAGGGTATTTTAATAAAAAAAAACTCAATGTCTCCAGGTAGTGTTTCACTTTTTGACTCTAATCTTTATCACGTAACCGTGATAGGATTGACACGTCATGAGAAATTAAAATGTCCCTAATGTCCCTATTCTCTACCATGGAATGACTCAGACTCAAGGTGCGTATGTTTTTGTTATTTACCAAGATAGTCAATTTTTTAGATGAAATAATCATTTTCGTGTATTTGTATACAATTTTAAAAATAATAAAAAATTGTAAATAAATAAATAAATTTTTAGTTTGTATTTTAAAAAAGCTAAAAAACTTTTTTTAGTTTAAAAAAATCTGTTATAAGCCTTTTGAACTCTACATAAAAATTAAAATTTTAATATTATTTTTAAAATGCTAAGACAAACAAACGCACCCTTAATCTCAACTATAACTCACATGTCTTTTAATATGAAATTTTGACAGGACATTTGTCGAGCAGATTGGTGCATTAAGCAAATGTGAGAAGCGAAACTTAAGAAACAAGTTGGGTCTCTCCTTCTTCCTTCCAATGGTTGTGGTGTCCTATTAGAGAAACTCCAATCAATTAAGTTGCAATCCCAATTCTTCCAAATGAGCCCATGGACATGATCACAAATAACATAAGACAGCTTTTTTTTTTTATATATATAAATATTTTTATTTTTTTTAATTTAACAATTATGTAAAATCATAATTGAGATTAAAGTTGTTCTAGATTTACATTTTTGTAACACATTTGGTTTTTATCAATGCGTTGACGATATGGTATTGAGTAATTAATTTTTTCGTTCTCCAAATCTGTTAGTCTGTGGATGGGAAATAATTGCATAAGGGGATTAGTTTCTTCTCATTGATGCCCTTTTTCTTTTGTTTGGTCGAGTAATTGGTGCCTAACTGCCTATTAAACTTGTCACAATATTATTCTGGACCAGCTTTCCTTAGAAGGCTAGGCCACCATGAGTCCACGGACTGAGCCCGTTTTCCAAATTATGGAAATGTTTCCTTAGTTCGTTAGACAGCAATGAGCCCACTAAACCTGTCTTCCAATCAAAAACAAATATTCAATAACTTCGAAATTTGGTGACTTTTGTCTCCATTATTTTTTTACTCTCAAGAAAAAATCAATGTTTAAGATCTTATGTAAAGCATCAATTCTTTTGTTTCAAGTGAACAAAAGAATTTATCGTTTTGCAGGGACACAAATAGTAGTCAGATATGAGTTAGCCTTCGGAAGAGAGAGAGAGAGAGAGAGAGAGAGAGAGAGAGAGATACGCTAGCCGAAATCAGAAAAAATATAAACTAATTATTGCATTAACCTATTGTGATTATAAGCATTAAAACTTCTTTATAATAACAGTGAACATTTGTTTCAACATACATAATTTGATGATCAGTGATGAAAAGGGTATTTTAAACAATGATAATTAGACGAAAATAAAATTTGATGTGAACTAGCCATTTTTCTTATATGAATTTGTTTGTCCAGTAGTATATGACCCAATCAGTGGTCAATAGATTTGATTTCTGGTGAGAAAAAGAAAGCAGTGGCGAAAATATTTTTCTTTAGAAGCACGCTCTGATCTGATATCCTCCTCCACGGGGCGCATGTTAGTAGGTCCCATGAGATAGAGAGAGAGAAAGATACTCTTCTCTTGCACGAACAACCACCACATGGCTTGGGAGGCCCGACCCCATGTTCATGTTCAAGTTCTTATTCTCCACTTATTACTACTCCTTAATACCAATCTTTCTCGTATTTATTTTTGTACTATATATTCCCAGATGTATATATACAAGTACAGCTAACATCCCATCCCAGGAAGGAACACTAATTAATAAATAAAGAGAGATCGGTACAAAAAATTAAGAATATAAATAGAAATTAGAGCTCTCCCCACACTCTCCCTTTTAGTCTACTATCTACTCTATGGTAATACTCTCTCTATCCCAACTTATACCTCATTTTGGTTAAATGTCTGAATAATAAAAAATTTAAAATTAAGTGTAATTTAAAGAGTAATTTTATTAAATTATCTTTGTTGAAGTGATTTACAAAAAAATATATATTAAAAAATTACTATTTTTAATATTTTTAATAAATTAAGAATATACTTGACAATTTAACAATAAATTTCATATAAATATGTGAGAATAACATGAATTGGAATAAAAATTTTGGCTAAAATGGCATGATTTGAGACAGAGGGAGTATTGTATAAGCCGGACACCATATATAATCATTGTATCATCTTAACAATCCAATCTAACTAGTATATAGAGAAAATATATTTTAAACTTTTAACAATAAAATAAAACCAACAAGTTTTCTAACATTTAATTACCCTAGTTAATCAAAATATAGTTACAATGACATAGTTATCGTACTCTAGATAAGATGAGACTCTGCAAAGCTAACATAACTCTCCCTATTATCTAGTATCCTCTCTTAATTAGTCTACTCAAAGTCTCAAACCAAGAGAGAACAAAACGGATTTCTCTTTTTTTTTTTTATAAGTGAATTGCTCTCTCAAGTCTCCAACTACACCTGTCTACATATATCATTCTTTACCATAACTTTCTACAGCTGCCCTTTTTGCGGTATCCCAAGAAATTGAACATAAAAAATGAAGGTGATTGAGAAGGTCAAAGGCAGCTTTAGGACCCCTAGAATTAGAAATCATGAATTCGGAAGCGGCCCATAACCTTGCTGCTTCGGTTGAGTTGGATCCCAATTTTGAGGTCAAGGCTTCGTTGCAGTCAGCAAAGTACTTGCCTGTAACGTTGTACAGCCTAGGGTGGCTTGCCACATAGCATGTTGTTGCAGCTGCCTACACATTTTTTTTCTTTTTCAATTTTAATTTTGCAATAAATCGGAGCACAAGGGACTCAGCAATAAATACCAAATATAAAGGAATTAATTATTAAATATATCTATAAAGTATGGACACAAATAATTATACATGTACGTAAGTTTACCTGTGGAATCGTCTTTAAGAGCTTGGAAGCCAAAAAGAACACCAAATCTGCAATTTTACATATATTTTTTTAGAAGAAAAAAGTGAGAATCCCTAATCAGTGGCCACAATCATGAAAAGAGAAACTAGTCAAAAGGAAAGCAGGGTTGCTTGGGGTTCGAATCCAACCCAACCTAACCTGTGAGTAAGCCTTCACGCTCTCTAGTGAGTCTGGTTCTCACGATCCCCGGGTGGACACAGTTCACAGTCACGTTCGCCCCCATTTGCTACACCAAATTAAATTCAAATTGAAACCGGTTTCATTTATTTTATTAATATTTTGTGCCCACCACCAAAATAAAATATGATAAAACTAATAAGGGACAACAAGGTGGAATGAAACAAATCCAAGTACTGGGAAAACACGAGTAGTAATGAGTGATGACAGATTACTGACTAAGGAAACAAACAAATGCCGCTTTCTGAGATGAGATGAATAGAGAGGCATCATACACATAGAAGGTAGATATTGCGCGTTAATTCATTAATTAAATATTGTTGAGTTAAATAGGAAAGAAAGAAAGAGAGTGGTGGTAATAATAATACCTGGAGTCTGCGAGCAAGTTCGTTGGTGTGGAAAATGTTAGCGAGCTTGGAAAGAGCATAAGCACGTGTGGCGTCGTAATGGCTGGGGGACATGGACAAGGGTTCAACCTCAAAATTAAAGAGGAATTGTACATGTTTGCCAAACATATCACATCGTCCCATTCTAATTTCAATTATTATACTTCCATATACATTATATTTTATTTTCTTAAAAAGTAAAACATGATTGTCGTTATATAATTACCATTTGTTGCGGCTAATAGAAGCGAGATATTGGATGGCATCACCGGAAAACCAACCGTGGATGCTGGAAGACACGTTCACGATCCGGCCCTGCACCCCTGTCTCCTCTGCCGTTTCAACCATGCTCTTCACCAACAACTTTGTTAACAGAAAATGACCTGAGATCATCGCCATCACACTCATAATAATTAACTAACATCCGTTCATTATAATCAAAAGAGAACAGCAAAAAATTAAGGCGCAGAGTCATTTAATCACGTACCTAGATAGTTAGTGGCGAAGGTCATCTCAACTCCATCCTCGGAGATGGCGTGCTCATGCGCAAACTTTCCAGCGTTGTTTCTAGCAATCATTCAAGAGGATGAGAAATTAAATATCTCTCTTCTTTTCTTTTCTTTTCTTTTTGTGGTAATTTTGAGATTAAGTTAAAATATTGGATAAAGTGAAGTGTACATGAGAAGATTGAGGGGCAGACGGAGGGAATGGAAGTGAGCGACGAAGCTCCTAACGGAAGTGAGAGAGCTGAGATCGAGCGGCATCGCTATGATCTCTGCGTCTGGGGACTCTGACAGTATGCGAGCCTTTGCGTCTTCCGCCGTCTTGAGGCTGCGCGCCGGGAGAACCAGCCTCGCCCCTCTCTTCGCCAGCACCCTCGCGGTTTCAGCTCCTATTCCAGAAGTAGCACCTAATATGCAGCATCACATAATTAATGATGGTAATCATCATTGATTAGCATCTTCTATGATATACGGTAATCATTAATTAAGGAGCAGTGTGGTGGAGTACCGGTGATGATGGCGGTGATGGAACGGAGATCGGAGGAGGATTGGGTGGCATGTTCGGCGGTGGATTTGGAGCCGAATCCGCTAGGGCCAGCCGAGCCGATCAGGTATTTAACTGTTTCCAGCATCTTCTTAGTGAGTGAATGTTGGCGTGGGCGTTACTCTTGGTGGATCCTAATTGACTCTCTGTGTTTATATTTATAATTAATTAAGGGGACGATTGTGGATATAAACTGGGTATTGGGGCTGGAAAGGTGGCTATCTTTTCCACTGTAAGGTTTTTGCAGATGCTAGCTAGCTCTGCATTGATCTCACAGAGGTTAGGCGTACGTGCAGAGAGAGAGAAAATGAGAAATGTGATCAGAAAAAGAAAGAAAGGAAGGGAGGGAAAGAAGGGGGCGGGGGGGGCCCGGAAGATAGGCGTGAGGTAGGGAGCGAGAAAGTGGCCACAATTAAGCAGAGAGAGAGAGACAAATTGGTTAAAGGCTACGGAAACGAAAAGTGGACTGCAGCTATAGCAAGCTACCCTCGCTGCATTTTATATATGGTACCATTTGATTCCTGTTTTAAAGATGGAAAATAAGAGAGACGATGACATAACATATTGAGATATTACCATGCCAAGGATAGTTCGGTGATTGGTAAGTAAGTTAGTCTCTTTCTTAAAGAATTTGGAGTTCCTGCAGGCTCATCAAAAGAAAAATTGTCTTGAGAAAGATGATTACAGTATAAATAGCATATAAAAAAATATGAGAAAATATCATTTAAAGTAAAACTTTTATTTTAAAAATTAAATTATTAAAATAGAGATAAATTTTATTATTTATTTTAATAATTTAATAATAAAAGTGCTCACATTAATATCTAAAATAAAATTTTTATTTAAGAGGATCATTGCTCAAAAAATATTATAAATGTGCTTCTTGTATTCCATAATTTTATATCCATCCCCAGTTTAAATATATTTTTATCCCAATATCTCTATGGAGAATTTTTCTTATACATTATGATGTAAAAATGATTGTATCATATAAATTATACATTATTGAGTATTCTTCTCTCTCTATCACCTTTTCTTTTTGCCAATAATAATTAATGGTGTATACATCATATTCTACATAATTCTTTCTACACAATTATGTATAAAATAATTTCTCTATCTCTTCAATTTTAGAATATGAAACAAACGCTGCCCAAATAAACATACAACAGTATAATTAAATGAATAAAGATGGATCCTTCTTTTCTTTCCTTCCATCCTGACAAGTGCACTGCACAAACAAACTAACAATCAACGAGCAGTAAAACTACAGATGGATGGTACTACCGCTACATATATTTGTGACTCCTATCCTATGCTACGTAAATTCATAAAAGAATACTTATACTACTAGATATACATTGAGAGTTGTTTTATTTGTATTATATATATTTTTATATTTTATCAATTTAATTTATTATCAATTATAGTAGTGATAGAATATCAACCAAATAATAGAAGTAAGTTGGATAAACAAATAAACATAAAAATTAATTTTTGTTATACCTTTTTTTCCCTCTTATACTCAACTCAAAAAGAACTCTTCCCACAATTGAACATTATTTTTCTCTGAAAAGTGTTCATTATTTTCTCAAGTTTAAATAATTGTCTAATTTTAATTGTACTCGTGGTTATTAAACTCGCTTATTAACTGGTAAAATCGTACGATTTTACGATCCCAAGTAGTAAAATCAAGCTGACTTGGAGGTAAACTCGTTTCTGGGTAAAGTCGGGTGAACTCGGATAAACTCAGTCAAAATCGTATAAACTCACGAGTTCAAGTCCGAGTTCACGAGTTCACAAAATTGGGCACAAAACTGTAAAACGGTGTCGTTTTGACTTGCAAAAAAGACGCCGTTTTGCTCGTAAGAGTTATTAGCATTTTCCCCTTTGATACGACGCCGTTTTGTGTTTCTGAAGGCTACGGCTTCGTCGTCTTCAATCCTCAATTCCTCATCCTTCATTCTTCACTCTTCTCCCCTTTGTTCTCCTTCTGCCGCTGCCGCTTTGTTCTGCTGCTTCTGTTTCTCCCCTTCATTCTCCTTCTGCCACTGCCACTTCGTTCTGCTGCTTCTGCTTCTCTCCTTCGTTCTCCTTCTACCATTGCTTCTGCCGCTGCTGCTTCGTTCTGCTGCTTGTGCCAAACTCGGTTTCGTGCTCCAGCTCCACTACTCCATCGCCACTTCGTCGCAACTCCGTCGCCACCCCACCGCTAGGTCTGAGGCTCTTTTTCTATTTCTATTTCTAGTTTGGTTGTGGTCTCTGCTCTGGTCTAAAACTCCGTTGAGTCATTGCTTGCAGGCTTGCAGCCATACGCATCTGATTTCATTTCTTTGATTACAGCCATTGATAGCAAATTAGCAATTATTCCTTTCACTAGTTTGTGCTCTTAATTTGTTTCTCTCCATTGATAGCAATTATTCCTTTCATAGTTCATTGAAACTTGATTTGATTTGGATGCTTATTTGTTTCTTAATTTGTTTCATTGATTTGATTTGAGTTGGTTTGGTTGTGATGTGGTCTTACTCTGAACTCTGAAGTTCATTGAAACTTGATTTGATTTGGATGCGTTATGCGTATTTGTTTCTTACTTTGTTTCATTTGGTTTGGTTTGGTTCTGATGTGATCTGAAAACTCTGAAGTCCATTGAAAGTTGATTTGATGTAATTTCATTTGTTTCCGAGTTTGTTTCATTTGATTTGATTTCATTTGTTTCTTAATTTGATGAGGATTTGTTTCTTAATTTGTTTCATTAGATATGGGTAATAATTTGGGTTCTCTCATCTTGGTTTCAACTTTCAAGCAAACAACATTTTAGGATGGATATATAATGATTCTTGCTACACGTACACCAAAAAATATACACCATGCACCCTATATTTATATACATAAAGTTTGTGTTTTAATGTTTGTAATGTTTGTGCACCTAATTAAGTATAATTGAGAATATCATCTATAAGTTTGTAATGTTTGTGCACTCATGAGAATAAAGTTTGTGCATTATTAATGGTGTATGTATGAGTGTATAAAATTGGGTGTACAAGTAGTATTTTTGATATATAATATATTTCTACTTTGCATTTTAGGATGTCCGGAAATATATAATATATTTTTGTAGTAAACTCGTACGAGTTTACGGTCCGAGTTTACGGAGGCTCTACGAGTTTACTTAAACTTGCGAGTTTGATAACCATGTACTCGTATAAATTAAAAGATCAATGTTAAAATAATTTAAGTATATCTTACAAAATTGTATCCATATTCTTGCCAAGATCAACGAACATGTGTTGTTAGGTTGAGAGATCGGACGATGTAATTATCAGTTTGACTTTTTCCTCATTAATTTGGTCAATCAATGTTAAATCAATCTAATCTCATTTTCCCCTACCATCATTCATTGTCTCTCTTCATTTTGAGGCGCCATATAATCAGGGGTAAAGTGGACTGACTTGATTCATCCAACGAGCCCCAACTATTCAAATCGATTGGTACGATTAATCGGTTCATTTCACATAAAAAATAATAATCGATATATTTAAAGGCAAAATTAATTAAACCCAATTAATTATTAGTTTATACTGTTAACAAGCAATGGGTTTTGTCGGTTGATAGATATAAAGTCCAAATAAATAAAGGAATTGGGAAGAGGGATTGGCACTTTGATCGAGGTATATTTAGTTATGAAGCATAAATGAATTGTCAAAGGAGGGATCGCAGCGCACGTGAGAATTGTGAATAAATTCAGTGAGGAGAGTTTGAGGCACACAGGGAGATGAATGAATATCATTTCCCCATCACATTAAACATAACATTAATAAAGATCGGTCAAACCTCGAATCTTGCATAGTCTCGGGATACAAAACTTATCTGGTCAATCATTCTTGTTCAAACCCTCTTCTTTACTCCACTTTTTGTTATGAAATTAACGTAAACATTCATTTTGATCTTTCAAAATTTCTTCCGATAATGAAATCTAATATCATAATAGTAAAGATTTTGGTTAATAGATGCTCTAAAAATATTTGTTAAAAAATAAAAAGTAACTTTATATTTTTTTAAAAAATTATTAGTAAGTATTTTTAGGCACTTATTAAATAATATAAAATGAAATAATTTTTAAATTTTAATGTTTAACGTTGTATTTAAGATTTATTAATTTTATTTTTTTAATAAAATCATTTCACTTTAAATTTCTTGACAACTATTCTTAAAAGTTAAAACACTTGTTAAGAAATTTAAAATGAAATATTTTTAATGTGTTAAACACTTCACATTTTTTTCAATACATATTTACCTTTTATGAATTCCTTAACAACTTGTTAGTAAAACCCTTTAAAAAAATTATATCTTTTCAAGATATTAAGTGATTTACAAACTCAAAACTTAACAATTTTAAATTTGTTATTAGCAAAATCCTAGTAGTAATATTTAAAAGTTTTCTTATATAAAATATGTCATTTATCCCAATTTTTATACATGATAATTTTTTTAAGTTCAGACCCAATTGAAAAACTAATCGACTAATAATTGAGTTAAATTAAGTCAACTCAATATTTTAATATCATATGAATTTTTTAACATTATGTATAGAAAGTCATAAAGTATTAAATGTAAGAATATTGTATAATATATGTATCTCAAAATAAATTATATGAATGTAAAAATAATACAATAGTTTGTAAAATATTTTATCAATTGATGTAATTTTTTTTAAAATTGATCATAAATTATTTTTAAAAATGTAACTTTTAAAGAAATATTTGATTTTTGGTTAGATTGAGCTAACTTGAAGTATAATGGTAAGCTCCCCCCAAAATACCAAGTCAAATTTCACCAAATGAGTTTCGGATAAAGCTTAGTTGGCAGGTCAGGTCAGCTCAAGAATAATGGATAAATATAAAGTAAATTAGTAATAAATCAACCCTTCACTTGTAAGTGGCAGATGCAGTTGAGTCGCTTAATGATTTAATAATTAAAGTTCATAACAAAATATGGATATCGGCAGCACCAGATATGGATTAAAGTTTGCTTAACTAGCATGATTGTGTGCCATTGAAAAACAAGATTCATGTGATTATATAAAATTATGAGCAAAGGCTCCATTATACATGATTATAGGATAACTAATTAAGCTATGCATGGCATGTTAATAATTAATTATCTCAAAACACTTTTTCTGTACTACAATTTTGTTAGTTACACAGAGTTATCACCGGTGGTTCAATAGCCATCAGGTAAAGAAGTGCATAAGCACAGTATTTTTAATTTGGTCCGTCATTACTCATTACACCTGTATAGTGTTAATCATCTTATCAAAAGAAGAGAAAAAAAATGCTTAATGGGAACTAAGAACAAATGATGCTTCCTCAGTTGCACCTTATACGTAAAAGTTGTTTTGTTCTCTGATTTGTCTCCATTATATAAACACAACCAATCCAATCAAGCCTTAGATTTTGTATACTCTTTTTTTTAATAGCCACAATCATCAATCATATCCTCCCGTTATGCTCTGCTTCGGGTCATAAACCAATTAGCTAGCAATCTTTTTGACTGATCCATTGTGGGACTCGAGTCAGGGAGTAAGCAAATTCCATTAACAAAATAGCATATAATTAAATAAATTTGTATCCATTGCCATTACTTCCCACTCACTCATTCTAGGTTGGCTAAGTGCATATATAATATATAAGTCCCATATAACACATTTTTTGCTTGTTTTTCATTATTGAGTGGTGTCATATGAATGCAACAATTCTTCAATGATTGCCACTCTTTTATGTGCTAGAGTCGAATCTTTGGAGGACCCGCGTCCTTGGTTTTGGGATTAAGCCTTTTCCAATTTCTTAATCCACATAATAAATAAACTATAAAGTGATTTAGTGATACTAATCATCCATCCACCCTTGTTATAATTTATTTAATTCCTTGACTGAATACCAAATAATAGCTGACAAATGTTGATTGGGAAGGAAAAGTTGCTCAAATCTGCACCCAATATGTGCCAAAAAAATGAAAAAGAAATGAAAAAGTAAAGAGGGATGGTGTGTGTGGGGAAGGAGGGGAAATGGTTGGTGAAAGAAAGATGCCAAAGACACAAGTGAAGTTAACAAACACATTCTAAAGAAAAATTATTGTGCGTTCATAAAACGTAATTTTAATTAATATTTTAACTTTAAGTGATAAATTTTTTATCCTTTTTGAGAGATTGAATTGTCATTAAGCATGTCCCGTGTGTGATGCTTTATAACTGCATGATAATTTCTTCGAAGAAAGCAATTTGATTAATAAACAACTTTATTGTTCATTTCATTTCATGGATTTCATACACGTACATTGGAGAAAAAAATAAATAAATCAATAAAGTGAGGATTAGTGCCCCGGTGGGGCAGAGTTCACTACAACGAATCCAGTTGGTTCCTGCAGATTCAATCTGGATTTGATTTCGTCAAAGGGGGAGTAGAAAAAACCTAAACAGCCAAAAATATTTGTACAAAAAGCAAATTTTTTTCCGTTAAGTGGTGGCTTTTAAATAAATTAAAGGCAAGTAAAATACCACTTGGCAACTCCAACTAAATAAAATATCTACAGGCCAGACAATATATTTGTGTTGAATGTAGCAAATTATCCTAAGCATTACAGGGTCTAATGATAACTATGAATAGTTGGGGGAAAGGGCTTCTCGAACTTTTTGATTCTATTTTTATTTTTATTTATTGACTTTTAAAACTATTTCACTTATTGCTAAGGATGGTTCGCATATATGTAAGAGCTCAAAAAGTAAAGAGACATATAATAATCCTTGATGAAATAATCGGTCTTGAATTCACCTAAATCTTCTTGTATGAAAACTATTTCTCTTATTAGTAAGTTCAGATTTATCACCTAAACTTTCTTGATTAGAAATTGCATGAAATAATGTTCGCAAGGGTTGGTGTTAAGCCCATTTTACCGTTTGTCATAACAAACATATGAAGCCCAATTAAGTCTGTTGAAACAGCCTTATTGTGGGCCCAAAACAATGACTTTTTGTGTTCAATCTAACCCAACAACAGTTATATATTTGGGCCGTGTTTGATGCCATGGGACACCAGTGCCATCACATCCATCCAGCAACTTCTGATGGTCCACTTCATGACAATGCATAGTGTGTTTGATTTGAACCAAGAAAATTAATATTGGTTCAGATTGAACTCTCTCTTGACCACTCAGCACTCTCATTTCATCTCCATTTCCATTTCTTGTTTACATATTTGATTCATAAAATTTTAGAAAAGAAAGACTTACACTACACAGCAGCTTTAAAGAGAGATGGCTATTGCCATAGTGAAATATTTTTAATCAAGTGATAACATTACGTCAGTGCATCAAAATTAAATCTTTAAAATAATACCGAACTTGCTCTACCTTTCAATTTCTAAGCACATCAACATTCTATATTCCGATCTTCAGGCCACCCAAACTCCTCCAAGAATGCCAACACGACTCCGTTCGACCAGCCAAAACCAGTCTGCATTGCAACACAATCACAGTTTCACGTCAAACAGCAGGTAGCGTAGATGTCACCTACATTTTTTCTTCAGAGATAAGAAGACTAACAAGAAATCCATGAAAATGTTCCAACCGGAAATGGATCCTCTCATTGGAAATTTCATAGACTTGATTATGTTAGTTTTTACCAGTGATTAGATCATCTGTGGATCCCATATTTGGTCCAACCTTCTTGATTAATATGGTAAAGACCACACATGATCAAATCATGTGAAATTTTCATATGAAAAGATCCACTCCCGGATACCAGCTAAAAGATCTTCCAATCACTCTCAATATGTTTCTTAAATGATTCCCTAGGCCAAAAGCCATTTGTTACATGATAAACAATAATAGAGTATAGCCATACATACCTGGGGTACATATTCACCCCCACCTCCAAATTTTCCACACTGCTCCACGTCAAACTTTTCATGCATTACGCCAGTTTTCTTGTACACAACATAATTGGTTGTTATCCATTTGATTGCAATTTCCTCAGCTAAAGACCTTGCTTCTTCCAACCCTGATTTTAGTAGGCCTTCAACTAGCATGTGCTGGAGAGGGGCCCACCCATTTGGAAAGTCCCTATTACAATTTTCAATAGAGTCATTTAACAAAGGCTGATTCACTGAAATGTTTTTCATGTAGCAAAGTTTTCTCAGTATAACATTCGCCAAATTCTTACCATTGTTGTCCTGAATTGCTCAAAGAAGTTGCAATTCCCGCAGCACGAAGCAAGCCAGAAGTTTTGAGACTTTGAACAACACTACCCACAAGCGTAGTATCTAAAGAAATATAAATTATATAAATTAATCATCAACCTAAGACGCCAGAAACTCTTCTTCGATATTTCAGAAAGAAAGCTAAACTCAGTAACTAAAGGTTAAACATATCCAAAGTAACCATATATTCCAAAGTTCAAATAAATTTCAGTTATTGGTTAGTGATGTTTGTTTGATATCAAGCAAAAGTAATTTTAAGTCAAAAAATTGCTATAACTAATATCACGATGATTACAGTAACCAGTCAGGTAATTAAATTTACTTGCTAATGGCTACCAAAGTTGATTATGATATCATATCAAGAATACCTGAGTAAAACGGCTCCATCCACAAAGGAACAAAATTTGAAGCAAATACATTTTGGTTCTGTTGCAGTGCTTCCCAAACTTGAGCTTCACGTGTGTTGTTGAGCCAGTAATCAAGCCATTGTTTCTTGTTCACATTCCAGAAAACAGAGTTCATTGACTTCTTTCTGACATCAGAAAGTTCCAGGAAGTGTTTGGCAGTGCTATTATCTCCAGCAACTTTTGCAAAGAAGGCAATGTTAAGTTCCATCTGAATTAATTGGCATCATAGAATTAATCAGGTTATAGACTGATTTCAGGACTCCAAGTATAAATGCATTTAAATCTGATTTTATGTCATTGGTCTGAGACATACCCCAAGTATAAATGCATTTAAATCGACAGGTACTACAGATGTGGTAGCCAATGTTGTGAAATCAGGTGGGTCTCTGCATCAAAACATAGTATGACTTCATCTAATGATAGGTTTTTTCGACAACTTAAGAAGGCAACGTGTTAGAACTAAGCTGATGTGTGTACTTCTGAGAAAGGCGAGCATTGGAAAACACTATGAGTATGTTTGGTTTCTGTTTTCATTTTGCATTTTTAATTTAAATTACAAAACCTTGTTTTCATTTTATTTCCTGTTTTCAGGATTGTAATGAAATTGAAAATCCTTAAAACAAGAAACAAGATGACAGTTTTGTAATTAAAAATGAAAACAAGAAATAAGAACAGAAACCAAACATGCCTTAATGTTGCCACTCGGCACCTAGGTGCACAAACAGGTGACTTTCATGAAATTTTCTTTTTGTCAAAAACCTTGATTGTATATAAAATAGTACCTCATCCATCTTGTGCTGAAATCCCATCCTGATTCAGCAGCAGAAGCCAGATCAAGGTAAAATTGTTGTTTTTCTGAAACATTCAAGAACTTGGAAGCAGATGCCTTGTCCTATGGCATGGAATTAATTACCCAAAGTTATAGCTTGGAATACCATTTCATTAAAATGCCACAGTTGTTAACAAACCAAGCATACCTTTATTGACGATTCTGGCCTGGGTTTGTCCCACATTGCATGATAGCAATTCAAGCTATAAGAGCAACCTTGAGCATCCAAAATGGTCACTTTATGTATATCTTCAAGATAAGTAAAAGGTAAAACCGTTACACTTGGGAAAAACTAAGAGGTATATATACATACAAGCATTATCTAAGCATGGATTATAAACTATAAGGTGATTGAGGCAAATGTTGGGGTTTAATACCTGAATTCCAAAACTCATACTCTTTAAGCAGTGCAGGTAGACCTTTTTTGACTAATTCAATATCACCAGTGCTGCAGTATATCTCATAAATCATAGCGCTTAAAAGGGGAGGCTGGCTGTAAAATCATAATCATGGTTATAGTTGCCTTTTCTATTTGTAAGAGCAGAAACTACAATAATAATTTCTATTATTTGGAAAGGTGCACTGATAAGAATTACTTGATATTAAGGTAAAAAAAGGGTACAATATCCTTTTGTAACTTATTCGTCAAGTTATTCTAAGATCAGAAGATTAAATTATAAAACCAGAAAAGGATTTGTTTCCTTAACTGCACAAAATTTTCTGCATATAATTCAATGAAAGGACTGTACCTCCTGTTAGTGTAGTATGCTCTAGCACCATTAAGCACAAACCCATATTCTTCTATCATGTAAATGAGATTATTCACAATGTCTGTGGCAGTCTTGTGCATTTTACTCGCCAGCAAGCCCCTGCACCCCCCAAAAGAATATAATAGTAGCAAGCTTCCATTATGATTCATAATCAAGTTATGACTCATGAGCAAATAATATAAAGAATTTAATTACTATGCACAGACAATGTAAATATTTCTGCAGCAATATGTGATTGGATGAATGGTACATTGTTAGGGCATAACAATTAAACTCAAATGGAAGCACAAACAAACCTAATGACCCAGTAGGAATCCCAGTAGTAGACCTCACGAAACCGCGAACCGGGAACAACGGCGGGAGCTGGGAGGGGAAGCAGAGTGTGCAACAGCGGGTGGGTTCCGACCAAACCGGATACCTTGCGGGTCAAGTTTCTCCAGAGGGAATGAACTTCCAAAGCCCACGCCCTCACCTGCGCGTGCTTCACCTTCTCCAAGAAACCCTCCGGCTCCTTGACGAAATCCTCCGGCTCCGAGTACACCAGATCGTCCCCTGCACCCTCGAAATAATCCTCCACGAAACCCCTCAATTTCTCGGCGGAGACGGAACCGTTGGAAGTTCTAGGAAGGTTCTGGAAGGCTTCTTCGGTTTCCGAGAGGGGGAACCTGAGGGGCAAGTCCACGTAGGTCTTGGGGTCGAAATTCGATGATTCCCCGAAAGTCTCGAACGCGGTTTGTTGGAGTCGCTCGAGGAAGGCGACGAGAGGAGAAGGAGAAGGAGAAGCCACGGGGCAATGAAAGTGCGGCGATCCTGTGAGGGAAGACACAGAGAGTGAGCATAGTAATAGTAGTAGCGTGATTTTGAACTGCTCCGCCATTTTTGAAAACAGAGGTCAAAGTGAGTTTTTTTTTATTTTTGAAGATGAAGATTGATTAGCACGGAACAAAAGAAGAAGAGGAAGAAGAAGAAACAAACCGTGGAAAGCCGGCAAATTGGTGACGCGATTTGGCTTCGTAAGAATCATTTTCTTTGGCCAAAACAAACTTGACTGAGGTTGGTTGTTTGTTGCCTTTGGTTTTGTTTTGTTTATCACATTTTCCTCAGAACAATTAGTGGTTGAGGGAATATTCCACACCCCATAGTTCACCCTTCACATGCCTGCCACCGTTGAGGGAGAAATGTGAGCGTAACAAGATTCCATTTTTATTATTCTTTTTTTGAAAGCGAGTTGTGAGACGTTTATTTAAAGTTGAATTCTTTAATCTATCTATTAGAATTGATTTAGTAACAAAAAAAATTTAAATAATATGGATGAAGTGTAAAGTACCAAACAAAAAAGTTGGATTATTTGGTATTTAAGGGGTATTATATATTTTCATTTTTAAAAAAATTATAATTATTTAATAATTTTTAAGTTGATATAATACTAAATTATGTTTTTTAAGGAGAGAAAGTATGATGACTCTAAAAATATGTTTAGATTGATGGTTTGAAAAAAAAAAAAGGTAGAATAAAAGGGAATCAAGACAATGAAATAGTGCCATTCCCATATCCAAAAGCTCCAAATTTGGAGGAGCAAAAATTGGAGAGTTTTGGTGGTTTTCAATGGAATCTCATTTCTTAAAAATCATTTCACTCCTTTTTAAAAATTATCAGTTCAAATAATGGAGCTCAAATTTTTTTTTTATGGGTTTCCAAGCCACTCCCTTCCAAATCATTAATCTAAACATTTTCAAAGAGCACCAAAAAATCTGTGTTATTTAAATGAGGGGTAAATAATATCTTTTTTAACGAGGAGAAAATCTAGAATGATTAATTAACAAGATAGAAATTTTTGGGTGGTTATAAAATAATATTTTTTATTTTTTTATAAACAATAATATTTCAATTTTATTCATTAAAAGTATAAACATTTAACTCTTAAAGAAAAACAAATACACATATAATATTGAAATGTCACATTTGTAAGTGATCATAACATAGTTCAATATAATTTTTTTTATTAAATATAGTTCTCCATGAAAATCTTTATCTTCTCTTCTGACGATTTTAGCAAATGCATAGCAAGTAAGATAATAATTAAAAAAGATTAATTTTTCATAAAAAAATTATATTATCATAATTATATATTGTTATATTTACATTTAATTAAAATAATGGCCGTGAGAGTTAAATAAATTTACAATTTATGATTATTAATTAAAGTGAAAATAAAATCTACAATATAATTATTATTTTTTTAACATAAATACCTCTTAAATATACTTTCCATACGTGCATCGAGACTCTAAAGAGGAGTTATGGAGTGTATACTTTTTCTCCTTTGACGTGGCAGGGAGTGTATGCTTTACTTACGATGTTGAAACAATAGGTAATAAAACGTAGAACATTACCAAGTTTTCTTTGACATAAAAATAAAATGATGTTTCTGGGATTTAATTCGTATTGATTTAAAACGTGAGAATAAACTTATTAGCAAATGGCATTATGTAAACAACTCACGTTTCCTGAAAAGAAGAATCGCATTCATTCTTTGAGATGAGGACAAGTTCGATTTTTTAAGGAAAAGACAATTGTGAGGAGCAGCAATCTCTAATACCCACTATTGATGTCACATTTAAGTATTTAACCTTTAAGATACTAACTTGATGTTAAAAAATATTTTTAAGAACAAGAAATGATTACGAGATCTAACCCATTAATTTATTAATTAATTAATTTTTATAAATAACATTTTTTTTATTTTATCTCCAAAAATGTCAATAATCACTTATAAAAGTAAATATATTAATAAGTAAAATAATAAGTTATGTCTCAAAAAAAATTATTTAAAGACTATATTGTAGCTCTTTTAAGAACTAAATTGATAATTTACTCTAATTGAAACGATATGGAGGGGAATCAAAACATCTAGCTAGCATGAAGATTATGCATATTTTTTTTTATTAAATGAAGATTATGCATAATGACACATTATATTGTGTATATATTATGGGTCAAGATCGAAATCACATGAAAAGACAAAGTCGATACCGTTACAACGGAGAGCCGAATACAATTATTTAACTTAGACATCACAGCGTAGACAATGAAACGTATACCTTTTTCTTCTATTAATGGATATTTAATAATTTGAAAGTGGTCGCTTGGAGTATAATGAAATGAAATGAAATGTTATTGAATTTTGTTGTTGGAATATTTTAAAAGTATAATTTCTGTGCATTGTTAATGTAAAATACTTTTATGCTATTGTTTTAAAAAAAATTTAAGTTACACCAAGTAAATTAAAAAAAATGATACATTTATGAACTATGATGAAACATATGCACTTAACAGCAATTTAAAAAAGTGGTTGAACACATATTTTTAAAATGTGACTAATTACACCACCATTTTATCCTTCATTACGGCAGATCAAACAACGCATCAATAACATCCACTACAGTGTTAACAAAATAAAAACAAAAATGCAGAGGGATCGTTTTTTTAGATCTATAAAAATGAGAAAAGCTTCCTAGTCCCTCTGTCTCCACCGCTACTGCCTCTCCGCCTCCGCTGTCATCGCCTCCTTCTTCTCCCCCCTTCCTCTTTTCATAGTTCAATAACCACCACTTGCAGAACCAGATATTTGTCACTGCAGTTGCCACCAATTTGCCAAATCTTGCCAACGTCAACTCTCGCCTCCGCCTCCTCTTGCGACGGCGTTGTCTTATAATGGCGAAGTCATTGTGAATCATTATTGGTGAGTCCAAGTTTCTGGCACTCAATCATGGATTCCCATGCCAAGCAACTGCCATTAGTGCTAGGTGGGTGGCGCAGGTGTGGTGGAGGTGGTAGCCGGCGGGGAAGAAGGGTGGCGTGACAAAGAGAGAGGAGAGGGAGAGGAAGGGCTAAGAGAGGGGAAATGAAAGGGGTAAATATGACTTTTTCTAAGTGAATTTTGTTATGAACCAACTTATTTTTACTTTGTGTATTATTTACCATAAGTTATAGGCTGTAAACTCGTCCTCGTTTAAGAATATAATGTTAAAATAATAGCGACATTTTAGGTAATACGTATGAGAATTAACTATTTTATTAATGTGATAAAATATAATTAAATAAAAATGTAATTTTTTTTATACTTACGGTACATAAAATTTGAAGTGCTATTAAACAATAAACAAAGTTTCTTATGAGTTTTAGACATGATGTTTCCTTTGGGGCTTAGCATTTGGTTTCAAGCCTTAATATCCTCTATGTTGCTTGGTCCCCCCCCGGGTTTCAAGATTTAATGGTGATGGCTTCTTCAAATTCATTTGTAAGGTTTTTTTTTTTAGGTTGCCTAATCCGGGTCAAGCACCTGGTTATGACGGGTGAGTCTCCCAGCGGGGATAACTGCATACACAAGGTCTCGAACTCGGGACCTTGCTTAAGTGATACCAAGCCGCTTACCACTTGGACCAACCCCCGTTGATAAATTCATTTGTAAGGTTAACATCCTATCCATCAAATTCATCATTAAATTCTTGATGTCAGAGACAAATTTAATACACAAATGTTAATCTGTTACAAAGGAATTTAAAAGTTTCCTCGCATCACCGTGTTATTGTCTCTCTTAATAAAACATATTACGAAAGTATCCATATTTCAAAATATATTACAGGAATATGTCTGTTTTGGTCAGCATGGCATCCGTGGTCTCGTGGCAAAGCCACATCATATTCGCCAACCCGGTAGGCAAATGTGGCCCAAATTTGTTAGCTCGCAAGCCAAATCTCTGTTACATTGGCGAATATGATGTGACTTCACCATGTGGCCACAGATGCCATACGGGCCATAACATGTGTAATCCTGTAACATATTTTGAAATAAAGACATTTTTATAATATGTTTTATTAAAAGAGACAATACAGTAAAAAAAGCTCCTCTTTCATAGTTTAGCTCCGATTGTTAATAAAAGAAAATTATCACATCAAACATCTCACAAATAAAATTTAAAATGAAAATCAAGTGTGTCAGGAGACATGCACTCATGCTGAACCTAATTTTTTACTATCAAGAAAACAAACTGAGCATAACGTGTAACAATTGCACATCTAAAAATGGGAAAGAAACAAAGATGGTGATTCTGTTGAAACAAAGTAAGGACTTTAAACTTCACATCATGCTTAGAAGCACAAAAGATAATTTTTTGAGAGACTAAAAAGCAACGACTATAAAGGTCCACATTCTTTGCATATTCTTCTTTTGACACGTTTGGAGGCAGTCAGAGACTTAGAATGTTATTAGAATGTTAGAGCATGTTTGGATTTTAAGGTTGTACGCTCCAAACTATGATTAGGTATAGTTTGGAGTGTATAAAGTGACTTTAAACTCATTTTAATACATGTATGACAGCATTATAGTTGAATTATATTTCTCTGTTTCTGAATCTCAAACGATAGGTTAGAGGTAGGCTAAGAGGTTAATTTGTCTTATTGGCAGTAAATGGAGAGAAGGCAGAGCAGCCAAGACAGCAGTCCTGGGATTCCGGACGTGTTAGACCAGGGAAGCCCTAGACCGCAAGACTGGAAGCAGAAAACCAGCTTCCTCTTTGACCGCAGAAAGCTATCTTGAAAATTACTATGTGCCTTTATCTTTAACCAAATTTTTTGACTTCAAATTCAAAGCAAACTGAAACATAACTCGAGTCACTCCTACATACAGACAGAGAAAGACTATCACTGTAAGAGAGAAGAACTCTGAGTGCAACAGGGAATAGGAGTTGAGGACAAAGCAAAACTAGATCATGGAAATCTCAGGTACATCTACAGAAAAGAAAGACAAACTTGAGGTACCAAAGGGTAGAATGTTGAAGGGGAAGAGAGCAAAGCTTTACATAATTCGAAGATGCATAGTCATGCTTCTCTGTTGGAGGGAGAATGGAGACTAGTACGGTAAAGCACCTTCATTTACAATAGTACTGTACTGCACTGTTGTATTATTATCTTATGGTTTATTTTTTATTGTGTTTATTTCTTTTGGTACACTATTTGAAGGGTTTAATACTGCAGCGTTGTGATTAAAAAACCAGCAGATCTGGATTACACTGCATCTGCACGGCGACCTGCCGCTAAATGTCGAAAGCAACATGCACATGAAGGAAGCTTTTTAACCTAGCAAGTCACAACAATGTTGATCTACAACGATTCTTTTTCTCTTTCAGTAAGTCATGATTTTTTAACTACCGTAGGACTAGGAGCTATACAGAGTGATTCACGCATGCATAAGTAAGTACATGTAAAAAATACGAGGAGGGAAGAGGTGAAAAATGAACTACCTAGAAAGAAAAGGAGAAAGAGACCTTGGCTTAGCTCAACTCAAGTAAGTCTAAAGTCTCGTGTCATGCTCCGTACTTGGAACAAATTGCGTTATATCACTGCCCATAACCAAAAGTAAAGGGCACTTCACGTGACCACCTTTCCTACTCTAATAATCAGTATGAAGGATCAACTTTCACAAGAATTAGGCATGCAGAAAATCTTAATCTCAAAGCATATACTATAACTAAATCTGCTTCAAAAACTGTTGTTAGAATTATACTCTCATAGTGTAAAAGAAATTACACCTTGTGATATATATTGTCCAAATGGACCAAATAAATGGAATCTAATTTGAGATATGTTACTTGTACTTATTATGTGTGAGATACTTTGTTGACTAACATGGATGGTGAGTCGACATGGTGTCTTATATACAAGTAATACATATAACACAATTACACAACTCATCTAATTTTAATAGTAAATGTCGATAGACTTGAAAGAATCTTGAGTTGGTGCACTAGGATTAGTAGAATTACTGGGAAGGTATGTTTCAGAAATTGAATGCCGTCACAGCTTGTTGGGCTAACGGAAAATCCTTCATGCCCACCCCCACTGTTAAATTATTTTTTCTTCCATTTCGCAATCCCACCAATGCACTAATAGTCTAATAATATTGCAGCAAATATAATAAAAACTAGACTAAACTCCAGTTTAATTTAACCTCAGTTGCTATTGCTTGCTGTCCATTTCATCACATTGAATCTCAAGATATCATATTTCATCAAATTTATTCAGACTCGACTCAATCTCAAACGACAAGGTAATGGCTTATACTGGAGTTCTACTTAATAAATCAGGCCCTACCTAGTAAAGTAACTAGAGTTTCTGAATTACATTGCTTGTGCATTGGAATAACAGAATTAGATCTATTCCATGGTTAACACCAAAGATTCCAATGATTCAATTCGAAGACTCGCCCAGACACAGATTCAAAATCTCAAATCAAAATCATAATCAATCAAAGGAGAATGAGAATTCATGAACCGAACAAAATGAAACAGCAACCATAATAACACACGGAAATGAAGGGAAATAGCTACAAAGATAGATAGATACATACAATATATGTCAATTGATAAGTATGTATTGCAATCACAATACGATAGCATCTCTCACAATTTCAAAACAACAACAAAAAAAATAATTAAGGTAGCATAACGCGGTGGCAGAGCAAGTAATTGAAAAATTCGAAACGGAGATCTCTTACTTATCATTATACATGACTGAAAAAGGGAGGAAAAGGCCTATACATCGCAAGCAGCAACGACGTCGCATTGCGTCAAACGGGGAGATTGGCGACGTCGTTTGTAGTTTGGCCGTTGACCTGAGCGGCGGGCGGGTTGGTGGTTGCGGCGGTGGCGGTGGGAGTGGTGGCGGAGATGGTGGAGTAATCGTCGTCGTCGTCGTTGTCGGGATCAGAGGTGGAGACGTTGACGCAGGAGAAGCGTTCGAGGGAGGAGAAGAAAGCGGAGGAGACGGTGGATCCGACCCAGGTGGCGACCTGATCGATCTTCTCCCTCGAAATGATGCTGCCGTTGTTCTCCATCAAACCCAGATCCAGTTCCTCCGTAACCGTAACGGACTTTTTCTCTTTTCAGCTTTGACGATGAGTTTAATGGGGGTTGATTACCCTTACCCGATCGAGGAGGAGCCGAAGGGGGGAACAAGGAGAAGGGGGTGGAAAAAAAAAAATAGAGCCTGCGAAATTACAACATTACCCCCTTGGTTTCTCCTATTTCTCTGTTTACTCACCCACCAATGTACATCTCGTGTCATGGCCCGTAAGCTCTTGGCCCATGGAAAAAGTTCAGACAAAAGTCATGCGCCCATCAGCCCATGAAGACTTCGGAACTTCGATACATTATTCCAAGCATTATATTCACACTTCCCTTCTATTCTTTTAAAACTCTTTATTTTCACTATTTCTGTTCACTCTTTGATCATCTTCATCCAAGACTCGGTTTTCTATCTCCTTTTGCTATTTCTGTTCAATCTTTGCTCTTCTTTATCTGAGACTCCCCAATTAAAATATGATATTTTTTGAGTTTTTGGTCATTGCATACATGTATTTAGACCGACATTTGTATATTTCAGTAATGTTTAATAATCTTACTTTGTTTAAGTTTATTTTTCTTCTTTTAAAATAATAACATGTTCATAATAAGAAAATGACACCATTACCACTAGTTATCGATAGGCTTGCTTTTTTGGGAAATTAAAATTATCATTTCCGAAAAAACGATTATGTGAACATGGGAGGTTAGTGTCTTATTCATCGGTCTTGCAAATAAAATAGTGACGGATGTCTGGTGCGCACACATGGAAGATGGAACCATCTATCGATCCGTCGCGCGTGTTCATATATGAATATGAATACAAATTACTGGCATCTAATATAAAAAAATATCTTAAGTTCTTAGTCTATGAATAAAATTGGAATTTGGGAGAAATTTAGAATAAGGGTAATTTTGAAAATAAAAATAAAATTGTTAAAGTGGAAGTGCTAATAATAATAAACCCTTAAATATATCTTGTAGACACTTTTTTTTGCCTATTTAGTTATTTTTCTTTAGTAATTTAGTCATTTTGGTATATTGCGCATTGTCATTATACAGAACTACTTTTAAACATAATGATAAAATTTTATTGAAAATGTAAATTTTGAAATGTTAAATTCATACCGAGAATTTAACTCAAGGACATTTTGTTTTCAAACCATGATTCCAACTAATGACTAGGTTCCCATCAACCAGATCCACTTACATCCATAATTATAGAAATTGGAAAAGGACAAACGTGTAGTTACGGAAACTTATCAGCTAAACCCATAAAATTGATTCTCAATTATTACTATATAAGAACAATTTATAATGGTCCAAATGATGTTGGATCAATGATGCTCCATAAAAATGAACCTAGGAAATTATTTAATAAATAATGTCAATTTTGTAATTAAACGATTATTAATATAAAATTATAAAATTTTTAAAACTATAAAATTTATAAGTTTAAAAAATATCAAACTAATTCAACTTTCATATTGCAAGTAATAATTAATTAATACGAATTATTTTAAGTAGAAAGCAGCATATATGTTCGTTTGATAGCGTGCAACATGGAGAAAAGCTTGAAATTAGTACAAGCCCCAAGCCCCAAGCATTCTCCCGATTTAAGAAGCAGAGGAAAGGATCAAGACCCCCGGTGAGCACGAGCACACAGCATGACAGCAAAATCAGGCAAAACTGACTAGAAAGGTGAAGAAGTTTTGTTTGTAAACACTAGTCATAAAAATAGAAAGGAAAAAGAAATACAAATGATTCTATAAAGTGTAGCCACCAAAAATACAAGAACAGGGGAAATCTTTCTGAATTGCCCCGCCCATCACAAATCAACATACTCTGCCTAACCTACATCATTTATAGCTCCGGTTTTTGCAGCACTGCCAAACCCCAAGTTTGAGCAAACATCTCTAGAGCTCGTCGTGAGAATCATCCTCGTCCTCACCTGATGGTTCACCCCCAGGGGCTCCACCTGATCTCTGATACACAGCGGTGATAATTGGATTGCAAACAGCTTCAACCTCTTTGAGCTTCTCATCGTACTCTTCTTTCTCCGCAGTTTGATTGTCATCCAGCCATTCCAAGGCTTCTTTAACGGCAGTCTCAATTTTCTCCTTTTCATCAGATTCCAACTTGTCTGCCAGCTTGTCTTTGTCATTGACCTGGTTTTTCATGTTGTAGATGTAAGTTTCTAGACTGTTACGGGCATCAATCCTCTCCTTGACCTTCTTGTCTTCCTCAGCAAACTCTTCTGCTTCACGAACCATGCGCTCAATTTCCTCCTGGCTCAAGCGACCCTTCTCATTTGTAATGGTGATCTTTTCCGACTTACCAGTGCCCTTGTCTTCTGCCTTAACATTTAGGATGCCATTTGCATCAACTTCAAAGGTCACTTCAATTTGTGGGGTACCTCTGTTCCATTGTCACAACAAATATTGATGAATCACAAACATCAATGGAACAAGTGAACAACAAAAATAGAGGACTCAATCAAAGCAGTAGTCAAACCTTGGAGCTGGCGGAATTCCGGACAGTTCAAATTTCCCAAGCAGCCGGCAATCCTTTGTGAGACTCCTCTCACCTTCAAATACCTGATTATTTAAAAAAGCATTAATGTCAAACCCTTTCAAGTATCCGTTACCCAGTCACGCATTAATAATTTAGAAGAAAATTGCCCAAGAATCATGCACTAGAGTGCATTTGAACTGCAGAACAGTACCTGAATGGAGACAGTAGTCTGCTGGTCCTGGTAGGTGGTAAAAACCTGAGATTTCTTGGTAGGGATAACAGTGTTTCTGGGAATCAACTTTGTCATCACCCCACCAACAGTTTCAATTCCAAGGGTGAGTGGAGCCACGTCCAGGAGAAGAATATCTGGAACCAGAATGACTCATAACAATGAGAATGCATAATGCTTGGCAATTAATCTACTAGTAACAATAAAATTTATGACTTCTGGCCAAGTAATTAAAAGGCTAAAGTATAATACCTTTGGTTTCATCGCCACCCTCTCCGCTCAAAATGCTTCCTTGCACTGCAGCACCATAGGCAACTGCCTCATCAGGGTTGACACCCTTGTTTGGCTCCTTTCCATCAAAATAGTCCTTCAAAAGCTGTTGCACCTTTGGAATCCTTGTGCTTCCACCAACAAGAACAATCTCATCAATCTGATTCTTCTGTAATCCAGCATCTTCCATTGCCTTCTTCACAGGTCCCATTGTCTTGCGGAACAAATCATTGTTCAACTCCTCAAAGCGAGCACGGGTGAGTGGCTCGGAGAAATCAACACCATCGAAGAGAGATTCAATTTCCACGCGGACCTGGTGCTGGCTGCTGAGAGCTCTCTTTGCACGCTCTGCCTCTCTCCTGAGCTTACCGAGTGCTCTGTTGTCCTTGCTAATATCCTTCCCATGCTTCTTCTTGATCAATTTAATGAAGTACTCCATTACTCTCTGGTCAAAGTCCTCACCTGGTAAAGGGAAGAAGAAATAGCAGGCATTAGTGGCAGACGGAAAAAAAATTATGGAAAGAGTAATTCCTCTTCTATATTATTTCATCTTATTCCGTTTTGATATATAAAAAAAGAAAAAAAGAAGAGAAAAAAAAGGTACTAACCTCCAAGATGAGTATCTCCGTTTGTAGAGAGAACCTCAAAAACACCATTGTCAATTGTCAAGATACTGACATCAAAAGTCCCACCCCCAAGATCAAAGACAAGAATGTTCTTCTCGCCACCTTTCTTGTCCAATCCATATGCAATAGCAGCAGCAGTGGGTTCATTAATAATCCTAGCAACATTCAGACCGGCAATGACACCAGCATCCTTGGTGGCCTGCCTCTGAGCATCATTGAAGTAAGCTGTACATTTGAAATGAAAATGACCAAATTAGAATAGAGTCAAAAGCAGTAAGAAAACAGTGATGATTGCAGGGAGAAGTAAGTTGAAATTTGTTTCAGTTACCAGGGACAGTGACCACAGCATCATTAATTTTCTTCCCAAGGAATGCTTCAGCTGTTTCCTTCATCTTAGTCAGAATCATTGCACTGATTTCCTCAGGGCTAAACACCTTGGTCTCACCATCCTTAATCTTTACCTGTATGTAAGGCTTTCCGTCCTTGTTCACAATCTTATAAGGAACAAGCTTCATGTCTCTTTGGACTTCCTTGTCGTCAAACCTACAAAAAGATATGCATAAGTCAATTATATGCTCATCAAGTCAAATTGTCATAAGTTACCAACTTGAGGTGCCTTACTTTCTTCCAATAAGTCTCTTGACATCAAAGATGGTCCTTTCTGGGTTGACAGCTGCCAGATTCTTTGCAGCCTCCCCGATCAGTCTCTCACTGTCGGTGAAGGCAACCCATGACGGGGTGATACGGTTACCTTGGTCGTTGGCTATGATTTCAACATGGCCATTCTTGTAAACAGCAACACAGGAATAGGTTGTTCCAAGATCTATCCCAATGACTGTGCCCAACTTGGTTGCTTCCTCTTTTGCAATGGAAATTGCAAAAAGACATCCTGTGATGAAATTTCTCAATGTTAATTACAACACAAACTCACAGTTGTTGTCAAATTGAATTATGTTATTGACATTACATAAAGGAATTATTCTAAAAGAATACAAATCAATTAAATGAATGCACAAGTATCAAATAGAAACGTATATGAAAAATGCATTGTTGATACCAAATAAGTGGCACTAGAAGAAAGGGAAAAATAAAACTCGAAAGGTGTGATCTATGAAATGGAATAATAAATAGCTGTTTCTATTCTAAGTAGGGGAGCTTAACTAATGAGCATGACAATAATATACAGTTTTTCTTGACAAAAGCAAACCATGACAAAGAAACATTGTTTCTATGGCAAGGGAATCCATATTTGTGCTTAGCTTAATACTCTTTCGTTTTCAATTTTTAACAATGAACATCTTCATCAGCATAAATTAACAGGAAAAGATCCAATCAATACAACGCTACCGCAAAACAAGAATCAAAACAAGACCTAATCACTGTTGATGAGTTTCTCAGATGCAGACAGAGACATACTAATACAATTGCAAATTAAGTCGCACCAGTGAGATTCTAACACTAAAAGCATAATACATGTTCAAAATATTACCGAAATGATGAGTATGTTAACGAATTAGGGCTAAGATCTCATTAGATCCATGAAAATCGGAGATCCAAACAAGCACCGAAAAGAGATTGAGATCTGGCTACGTACTGAAATCGAATAGGTATGAAAAAGGAGAAGAGATCTAATTGACTAGTTACCGAAGGAAACGATGGCGAGAACAATGAGAGACACGCGAGCCCCCGAGCCAGTCATGGCGTCACCCTCCTCTTCTTCTTCTTGTGGTTGTATTCGCGAATATTACGTTTCAGGTGGTGGCGAAGTTGCTGTTTCAGTTGATTTTGGCTTGTGTATGGGGCGTGAACTCGCCCTGCCCATTTTATAGTGTTCACCCCGGACCATTGCGAAAGTTTCGAACATGTCATTGTGGATGACGTGGACCAATCACAACTCCAGAATGAATTGTTTCGGCCAATAACATTTGTCCTTGCGCTTACAAGTACCGCTAACCACGTCACAACGGGTCACATTTCTCATGTATTCATTAATTCATAAATTTCATCTAATTTAATAGGCCATGCATTGTTTGCAAGCTTCCCTTACCATCTCAAATATTGTTGAATTTAATCTCATCAGAGAAATATTATTGAATTTAATTTTAATCCATCATCAATGTTAAAAAAATAAAAATAAAATATTGGTTATCACATTTGCTATATAAAACCATGAGTTCAATTATTATGTAGGGCAATTATTTAATTATTTGTCCCGTCAATAAAATTGATTGATTCTTATATCCATTATCAAATAAGAAAGATGGGTATTCGAATAGGGTGAACTAACCCGATAGTTAACTTGTCATTGTTGATCACCAACCAAAATCAATGAAGGCTAATCGGAAATAGATAAGAAATAACTAACAATTGGTGTGACTATCAATAATGGTCGATGGTGGTGGTAAACTTTAAAAATGAGGGAGTAAAGAGGCAAATGAATAGGGATTATAGGAAATTTTAAAATCTCTGTAAAAGTATATAAACTGACATTTACTATTTAAAAGTATAAGGAATATCTCTTTTTTTTAAAAAAATGTTGAAATTTCATTATTTTGATATCCAAACAATTATTTTTTTTATAATAAATCAATTGAAATATTTTCAAAACAATAAATTCTCTATAAAAATTATCTGAAAATTCAGGAAGAAAAAACTTGATTATGGTTACTTTCACGTTGATAGTACTAAATTAAGGTCTTCGGGGCGAAGTTAGTATAAGTTGCAGGCGGCTTCTAACATTTATCAAGTATGTTGTGGTGAAGGATTCACCAAGTGAATTGACTTCTTGTTGCCCATTTTGTGTTCAATGAAAACAATAACTTAGGCCATGTTTTATATTATTTTCTTGACAACTTTACTATCCTTTTATTATAACAAGTGTGCGAACAACTGAGAGAAATTAATTGCAGTAACTGAGCAGAAATTAATTGTTTCACCTCACTGAGTCCCTAATCGATACGGAAGCAAAACATAGATTTGGGGAACCTTTTTTCACTTTCTATACCAATGACTGTTGTTGTCCCAACAAAATTTTCATACCCAAGCCGAAAACTGTACTCAAATCGAACCCACACATAAACCAACAAAAAATAAGCGCGTCCATCGGAGCCACCATTTAACAACAGCAACTACAATACTGCCCCACTGTTGGGGCCACCGCAAGCTCTTTCTACCTCCATCATTCCTCCACTCACACAATACAGGAAAAACACTTGCAGAATAGCTCAAACGCATTGCGCAACCTTTCCTTTTACCCTTGGTCTTAACTCTTGCAGCATCCGATTCCCTTAAACCTCAAACGCATCGCACAACCTTGGCCCAAACTTTCCAATTGTCGATGCAATAAAGGGACATGGTTAGAAGCATTCCACTTAATTATGAAACAATAAATTTAATTAAATATGGAATAAAAAATATTTTACCCATCAATAAACCATCAACCCTCAACAAATCACCGTTTGATAATTATAACCGTATGATGTTATAAAAAACCATCCAACAGCTTGAATGATTAAAAAACACAAAATACACCATAAAACACTTATTTGATGAATGATTCTCCTTAAATATCAATATCACATCAATATCAAGGTGAAACTTATAAGTTGCCTAAGTTGCATTGCAAATTAAGAAGAAAATTATTGAAGTATCCATCCAAATTTCTTCTTGTCTTTGTTGGCCAAAGTTACTATGATATTCCTGTTCTTTGGTACCATCCAATGATACCCTATTTTTAAAAAAAAAACAACTTAAATTATAACTAAATCCATACCTTTTAATGCTTATTAAATTTTGCCCATAATTTACAAAACTTAAATATTTGCGCACTGATGCCATAGTTATTTGTGAAATGGCCAAAATATCCCTTGATCTCTCCTCCCTCTCTCTATGAGGCTGAACCCTAAACACACTGGGAACAGTGAGTCGGCGGCGCCGTGGCAGAGCGCCATGGAGGTGGTGAGGGCGGTGCAGAGCGCCGAGTGCGATGATGACATCCCCCCGAACGCAAACAACAACCTCAAATCCCATGTCCTCTCTATGAAGAAGTTCAAGAACACCTTCATCGACTACGCTATCATCTACGCGAACAACCCTGAAACAAAGGTGGGGTTCGCCGCCAATGTCGTGATGAAGGGGTTTATCCGAAACTTAGTGTTTGTGGTGACGCTCAACAGAGCCATGTGTCCCTTTTTAAGAGCGGTGAGGGACTGGAGGGAGGTGGCGAAGGATTTTATGCGGTAGAGGAGCGGGTAGAAGAGGCAGTGGTCGGTGGCGGCGGTGGGGGGATGAGATGAGATTAGATGAAACTGTGGGGTTAATGTGCAAGTACTGAAGTTTTTATAAGATGGGAGCAAAATCTAATAAGCATTCAAATGTGTAAGTTGATTTATAATTTGTTAAATTAATTTTTTAAGAAATTGAGATACCATTAGATGATACCAAATAGCAAGAATACGATGGTAGCCTTGACCATTTTTGTTTAAACTTAAAGTAAACCGTGTTCATTGGCTTAATTAAGTTTTTAGTCCCTATAAAATTTTAAAGTTTGTTTTTAATTCCTGTAAAATTTCAAAGTTTATTTTCAGTCCCTCTATCTGACTAGGGTTAACGGCGCTAACGTGGCCGTTAATAGCGCTGACGTGGTCGTGCCACGTGGCACGCCATGTCAACGCCATTAACCTAGCCAGACAAAGGGACTAAAAACAAACTTTGAAATTTTACAGGGACTAAAAACAAACTTTGAAATTTTACAGGGGCTAAAAACTAAATTTTATTTAAATAATTTTTTTGTGCCTATGAAAGGATAAAACCAACATCAAACAATTATTTTTTTTTATATTTATTTTAAATAATTTTAACTAAAATTATTTAAATAATTATAATCACATATTTAATAATTTAAATAATTTAAAATAATTGTGACATATTTTTTATTAATATGAACATGATTTAGTAGTTTAAATTATTTAAAGTTTGTTAAAATAAAAATAGTTAATTTTTTTACTTGATATTAGTTAGTATAAATATTAAATATATATTTGGAACATGGTGACGATATACAAAGAAGATTACATAAGTATTGAATAGGGGTATGTTAATTTATTAGTTTAAATAATTTAAACTACTAAATCATGTTCATATCAATTAAAAAATGTCAAAATTATTTAAAATTATTTAAATAATATTAGTTAAAATTATTTAAAATAAATATAAAATAAAAAAAATTGTTTGATATTGGTTTTACCTTTTCATATGCACAACAAAGTTATTTAAATAAAATTTAGTTTTTAGCCCCTGTAAAATTTTAAAGTTTGTTTTTAATTTCTGTAAAATTTAAAAGTTTGTTTTTAATTCCTCTGTCTGGCTGAGGTTAATGGCGCTGCCGCGACATGCCACATGGCATAATTATGCCACGTGACACGATCACGTCAGCGCTGTTAACCCCAGTCAAACAGAGGGACTAAAAACAAACTTTAAAATTTTATAGGGACTAAAAATTTTACACAAAAATTTAAAATAAATTTTAAAATTTTACGGGAGTTAAAAACTTAATTAAATCTTACACTTTTTATTACGTTCGAGAATCATTTTATTTTTCATCTAGCATAACACGCATCAAGTGTTGAATACGTGCCGAAAGGACAATACCCCAACCCGTCCAAGGGTCCGGGAGTCAGTCAAAGCTTTATTCACATTCGTGTTTTTCCATCGAAACTTCGTAAATTCAAAGCTAACCTCGAAACACTAACACAATACATAAACCCCCCACCCCTCTCCCATGCCAACCATACAACAACGCCAACTTTTATAAATTTGCCACATTCAATTTCTCAGAGTAAACACAAATTTCTGCATCTGTTCCAAGGATGAGGCTGTTGAAGGTGGCCACTTGCAATCTCAACCAATGGGCTATGGACTTCGATTGCAACACCAAGCAAATCAAAGATTCCATAGCCGTCGCTAAACAATCCGGCGCCGTCATTCGGCTCGGACCTGAGCTCGAGATCACCGGTTACGGCTGCGAGGACCACTTCTTGGAGCTCGACACCGTTAACCACGCGTAACCGCTTTTGTTTTTATTAATTTATATATTTTGAATATATGAAGAAATGATTTGATTTTCACTGTGAAGTGTGGTCATGAGCGAAGTTGGAATTGGTTTTGGTTGCAGATGGGAGTGCTTGAAAGAGATCTTAGTCGGTGATTGGACTGACGGCATAGTGTGTAGCATTGGCATGCCAATTATCAAAGACGCGGAGCGCTACAATTGCCAGGTTCTGTGTTTCAATCGCAAGATTATCATGATACGCCCGAAGATGTGGCTCGCTAACGATGGTAATTATAGAGAACTCCGGTGGTTCACGGCGTGGAAGCAGAGGGATCAGCTTGTGGATTTTCAGCTTCCCAGTGAGATATCCGAGGCACTAGGCCAGAAATCAGTTCCCTTTGGTTATGGATTCGTCAAGTTCCAAGACACGTAAGTTACAAAATCAAGAGCTATGTAGTTAAACAATCCATTAATTTAGTTGTTATTTAAAAGCTGTGTTATTTCCACATCCAATAAAATTGCACATATGATTTTGAAGTTAAGGTGAGCCATTTGCTAATGCTAGACTCCGAGGTTAATAGGGTATAGGTTTTTTCATCTTTTCTATTATGTTTTTACTTACCTTACAATTACTATAATCTTGCCTTTTAAAGTTGGCTATTGGCATATCCACCAGCATTGTATCCATGCCGCAATCATGCTGTTAACATCAACGCCCTTTTTTTCATACACCTATATGCTTTTATATGCATGTTAAGTGTTACAACTATTGTGTGCGTGCTTGCGCGCATGCATGTGTTGTGTTTAATTTATTTATTGTCCTTCCAACTTCTAGTCAGATGTTTACCAATAGCTAAATATATAGCCTTTTCCCCTTCTTAGAGCTATTGCGGCTGAAGTTTGTGAAGAGCTTTTTACTCCATCTCCCCCTCATTCTGAGCTTGCATTGAATGGGGTTGAAGTATTTATGAATGCCAGTGGAAGTCACCACCAACTTAGAAAGCTTGATGTTCGTCTCCGGGCTTTCATAGGTGCCACTCATACCCGTGGAGGGGTATACATGTATAGCAATCATCAAGGATGCGATGGTGGTCGCCTCTACTTTGGTAGAATAAGTTTCTCTTAATAGATTGGTGTTTGTTCTTTGAAATTTGTGTCTAAAGCATATTCTGGAGAATGGAATATCTTCAAATTTTTAGAAGTTAGTGTATAAACATTTTTGAACATTTTAATTTTCATTTAGCTTATTTTTTAACTTATGGAGATTTGCCTTTTGTAGGCTTTTCTCATTTGCTAAATTTTTTTATCGTCTCATTTATTTGTAACAGATGGCTGTGCTTGTGTCGTGGTAAATGGAGACCTTGTTGCACAAGGTTCACAATTTTCTTTAAAGGATGTTGAGGTTGTGGTTGCTCAGATAGATCTAGATGTGGTATGTTTTGCATGAATTAATGCATGCAAGGGCATTTTGACTATCAATTACATTGGATTCCTTACCATTTGTCTATTGGTAGGTGGCAAGCCTTAGAGGATCTGTAAGTAGCTTTCAAGAGCAAGCAAGCTGTAAAACCAAGGTTCCTTCAGTGGAAGTACCATACAGTATCTGTGTGCCTTTTAATCTTAAAATCCGCCTTTCCATTCCACTCAAGGTTTGTTTGTTGTTGTCATTTTGAGTTGCAAATTTTAGATAATGTCACTACATTAGTGCTGCAATCATTCAGGTAGCCAAGTTGCTAAATTGAACATGATGCTTTACAGATCAAGTATCACTCTCCTGAGGAAGAAATAGCATTTGGACCTGGTTGCTGGTTATGGGACTACTTAAGAAGAAGTGGAGCATCTGGTTTTCTGCTTCCTCTTTCTGGTGGAGCAGACAGTTCATCTGTTGCTGCAATTGTTGGGTGCATGTGCCAGCTGGTTGTGAAAGGTGCGTTTGCATGTGATGGCAAGTGCTGTTAAATTCTGGTATTCCTTTAAAGTTTCTATTTCCACTCAACATGTGGCAGCATTTGGAAGCTACATACATCTATAAAATGACAATAGGGAAGGGTAGTAAAAGAGGTGAAATATAAATAACTGACAACTGAATTACTTGTAGAAGTGGACTTGCAGAGAAGTCCTACAAAATTGCTTGAATATATAACTATATGATGTAGTGTCTTTTTCTTTGTTCAGAGTGTTCAACTTCTTTCACTAGAAACTAAAGTATAAAATCATGTCCAATAGTAAAATTGAGACGGGCTATATCTTTTCTTTTACATTTTTTTTAAAAATGCGGCAGAGGTGGAAAAAACAGCCCAAACCTTGTACTTCATATATCATTGGTCAATGATTCATATTTGCCTGCAGAAATTGCAAATGGGGATGAACAAGTTAAAGCTGATGCAATACGAATAGGAAACTACAAAGATGGACAATATCCTACGGACAGCAGAGAATTTGCTAAACGAATATTCTATACTGTGTTTATGGGATCTGAAAACAGGTATTAATCAATAAATTTCATGTTTCAGCATTTTACAATCTTTGGTTGCATATCACGTAGTATCTATCTGCTATATCTACACACAATCATTAATATTTTTTTAACGAGTGGTCTCCCTCTGATTTTTTATTTCCTTGCCATTATTTATTGTTTTGATACTATTATCTTTTATTTCATTTTGTTTTAAATAGTTTATATAATTATGGTGCTGAACAATGCTATATGTTAATACTTGTTAAATCCTATATGATCTTATAAGGTTGAGACTTGCGGGGGTGTTTTTGGGAACTTCTAGCAATCAGAATGGTTGCACTATCGTGCAGTAAAGCATAGATATTTGAAGCCCAAAGAAATTAGCTGAATCCTTGAATGCCAGGATTTGTTTCTTAATTTTTATGCTGAGAAAATCAGTTTATGTTTGAGCAGAATGGCACACATTCAAGTGTGGTACTCGAAGTCAACTAAAGAATACTATTATCAGATATTATGGTGCACTAAAAAAAATTTCTCCTTGCAGTTCGGAAATGACAAGGTCACGGGCCAAGGTGCTGGCTGATGAAATTGGTTCATGGCACCTTGATCTTTCCATTGATGCTGTTGTATCTGCATTTTTGTCATTGTTCCAAACACTTACAGGAAAGCGACCATGCTATAAGGTAAATGAAGCATGAAAGCGTGAATTATTTCAATCATAAATGACAAGTACTAAAACCCCATAATGTATGATGTTTTCGTGCACTTGGGTTTTTGCCAAGGAGTATGTTGATATTGTGATAAAGAATTAATAGTGTTTCAATTCTAAATAAAGTTATACATAGATATCCATACCAGGATCTAGCTACTAGTTTGATCAGACTGGTAATAACTGTGTAGTTTTGTTATGGGGAATCTAACGTTTTTTCCTGACTAAAGATTGGAAGCATGTTATATGTTTATGTTTCTATAACATTATAGGCCTCAAATATTTATTTATTTTTATATGTTTTTGTTTCTACAGGTAGATGGTGGATCTAACATTGAGAATCTAAGCTTGCAGAACATACAAGCTCGAATCAGAATGGTGCTAGCTTTTATGTTAGCGTCCCTTTTGCCTTGGGTTCATAACAAACCAGGGTTTTATCTTGTTTTGGGTAGCTCCAATGTGGATGAAGGGTTACGCGGTTACTTGACAAAGGTTTCTCTACCGTCTTTGGATTACATCTTTCTTCAGTTTTTCAGTTATTTTCTATAGTCTCTCATGTATGTTTGTGGTCCATTACACCTTAGTTACCGAGGTTTATCTCTTCTTACAGTATGATTGCAGCTCAGCAGATATAAATCCTATTGGTAGTATAAGTAAGCAGGACCTTCGGACATTTCTGCGATGGGCTGCTGTCCATCTTGGCTACTCATCTTTGGCAGATGTGGAAGCAGCTCCGCCTACAGCTGAACTGGAGCCTATACGCTCTAATTACAGTCAGGTAATACTCTTCTGTTACACCTTCCAGTACTGGTTCATCTCTTGATGAGCCCTTTCAGTTGCATTTTTTAATTGCAAATGCATATAAATATAATAGCATATTTGGTGTGTTGGCTTATGTGGGATATTTGTCTAAGTGGGTATGCTGAGGTGTTATGTGCATGAAAATATGGAGTTTTTAATTCATTATCTATTTTGACGCACCAAAATGTAATTGTCGCTACCTAGACGAAGACAATTTAACAGGAGTGAGAGCTTAGATGTCAGCTGATAGTGGCCTTGTGAAAATCTCTTGACTTTATCTAGAGCCATTGATTGCTAAATAATTGTTTTTCCCTCCAGAAATATGGTGTACATATCTTGAATCTCATAATACAGTAGAAAACCAGAAAATTTCAGTGACTAATACTCATGAATAAAAGATCCTTGGTAAACTGGGGGAAAATGAGAGAAGATGAAAATCCAAGAGGAACAGTCTTCGGAAGTTGTCATAAATATTGGTAAACACCATAAACAGTTCGTCAGAAAATAAGGAACTGCAAGCGCAAGGCATAATACTTGGAAAAAAGTAAATGAGGTAACACGCAAAGGAAAAAGATGTAGGGAAGTTTTCTTTTAATGTTCGTAAAATTTCATTTATAAAGGAATATTAAGGCCTATTACCAGGGGGACTTTTGCTCCCAGTGCACTTGAATCTGAGAACTGCCTTGAAGCGAGGAAAGAGAAGTCCTCAGATCAATAAATCCTAGTTAGTTTTAATAAACAAAAAGCTTTGAAACAATATGTTTAGAGAAAAACGACCTTGGTTTATTCATTGTGCGCATCCAATTAAAAGCAATTGGTGTCGAGTCTAACAATGAACTTAATCCTACGAAAATGTAAGAGCTGGAAATTCAATCTTACTGAGGGTTCTGTTACACCTTAAATGCCCATCAGCAGCATAACTACATTTTTCTGCCCCAAGCTGGATGGAATTGGGCAGGTTAAATTATTGCCATTTTTCTCTTGCTATTGAACTTCTTATCCAGATGCTTGCAGGCAATCTTTTTGTGTGGAGTGTGGACGCTTAACTTTGTTATATGTTTATTTTTGTATTCAAATGTTTTAAGTGAAGCCCAGGAACTAGTATTTATTCATTTACTCTCCCTACAGCAGTGCTCTATTAGTTTCTGCTTGTTGGGTATTTTGACTTTTGTATGTTTTTCTCTTCTTTCTGCACTAGGTTTTATATGTAATTCTGTATGCATTAATAATTGTTTCTATAATTCAAGTTTTAGAAATATGTAATCAAATACCGTAGTCTTGGTTGAACAGCTTGATGAAGTTGATATGGGAATGACTTATGAAGAACTATCAGTCTATGGAAGACTACGGAAAATTTTCCGATGTGGTCCAGTTTCAATGTTTCAGGTATATCTCGTCTCTCCATCCTGTCTTATTTATATCTTCTTTAACCTTTCACTTGTTTTCCAGTTGTATTTTTTCATCTGAATTATTGGCCCAGAAATATGTGGAATAGCAAAAGCTAATGAAAGATAAAGCCTAGAGAAGATACTTTGGCTATTATGCTTGCAAGTCGTTTGAAAGATCTCTGAAGGTGTAGTCCATTTCATAGTTCGGCCATAACCGATGATTTTTGTAATTTACTGGTGCAGAATCTATGCTACAGATGGGGTGGAAGATTAACTCCATCACAGGTGGCTGAAAAAGTAAAACACTTCTTCAAGTATTATTCAATCAATCGGCACAAAATGACTGTCTTGACACCTTCCTATCACGCTGAGGTATGTAGTTACTTGTGATTTGAGTCAGTTGTATTCTGCTGGAGATGCCCCCTTATCTCTTATAATTTTGCTGGTAATGGAAGTTTACAATCTCTCACTCAACTTGCAGAGTTATTCACCTGAGGATAATAGGTTCGATCTCCGCCAGTTTCTCTACAATGTAAGGTGGCCTTACCAGTTTCGAAAAATTGATGAACTTGTGAGTGAGTTGGATGTTAAAGATATTGTTCAAGAATCGGGAAACCATGAGACAGTTGCAGCTGCATCAGATGGTGTTGGTGGGATGGGAGTTGCTGCAGCAGGTTCAGGCAACCCCAATGTGGGATTCTAATTAAAACAACCACTCCACGAATAAGACAAATGAAATAAAGTGTAGATCTGCATATGCAATACTGCAAATAGAAATCTGGTCCAAGCATATAGATTTCATCTTTTTAAACTTATTACTGTGCAGTTTTTTCGAACAGATTCTTTACAGAGATCGAATGAGTAGCTCAGAAATTTTAGGTTATATTAAATTAATAAATGAAAAGTTTTCAGCCACTCATTCATTCATTCGTGTTTCTAGGATTTCTGTAATAGAAATGCTGTGTATCATTACTCTTCATCCTTTAACCTGGGTAATGAAATTCATTCAACCTTTCTTCATCTCAGCTTATTGTTTATCTGCGAAAGAATGTAACTTAAATTACCAATCAATCATGTATTGCACGTACCGAAAAGGTTGGTACCCTCCCCAGTACCAAAATAAAAGGGTTCGTACATTTTAACCTACATTCCAAGTTTAATTAAACTGATTAAAATATAAAATTGAATTCAAGCCTACCATCAAGGGTTAGTTTGGGTGTGATGATGAGTAAGTTGCACTATTAGAAAAAAGATGCAGGTTTAAACCATGGAGAAGAACAACTGCTGGTAGGGTCTCGTGTCTAGATTAGACTTGCAAACTTAATTTTTGATAGGTTTTAGTTAATTATGGCTGAATATTATTTAGTCTAACAAATGTTATTAATAAATGCAACTAACAAATCACGTAACATGAGTAGAGGAAAAAGTTTCCTCCAAAGTAAGGAACACGAGAACATTCACCCGTAAATCATAAGGTACGGGTAAATTCTACTTTATGATCTAATAATATAAACCCTAAGCTCACCTTTAAAGAAATCAAATTTACTACCGAAACTTTCAGCTAAACCTTGGCACGGTCGTGCGATTTCAATGGCAAGACCAATATGATATAAATCATCACATATAGAGGCAATTGACCGAAATCGAGCCTAACCCTTTTAAAGTGCTTAAAGCAGCAAGTGAAAATCGATATTCTAGAGGATTATAAAGTTAGGTATGTCGAGCAACAACTACATCCAAGTCCCAACCGTACCTCCCCAGTGCTAAGGATGCGAATACGTTTTGTTCGTAAAACTAACCAAAAAAAAAAAAAGACGCGAATACGTTTGGTTTGTAAAACTAACCAAAAAAAAAAAAAAGGACGTGCAATTAATTATGCAAGTACAAGTAATTTTGCAAGTATCTTGGCCACCAAAAAGCAAGTGCAGGGAAAATTCTTCTACAATTCCCACCTTTCAGAAAAATAAACAGACTCCGCCTAACCTACTTCTTGTCATTTGTATCTAGCTTCCTGCGTTTGCAGCAGTCAATCTGCGGAAACATCTCTAAAGCTCATCATGAGAATCATCCTCATCCTCGCCTGATGGTTCACCACCGGGGGCTCCACCTGATCTCTGATACACAGCGGTGATAATTGGATTGCAAACAGCTTCAACCTCTTTGAGCTTCTCATCGTACTCTTCTTTCTCCGCAGTTTGATTGTCATCCAGCCATTCCAAGGCTTCTTTAACGGCAGTCTCAATTTTCTCCTTTTCATCAGATTCCAACTTGTCTGCCAGCTTGTCTTTGTCACTGACCTGGTTTTTCATGTTGTAGATGTAAGTTTCTAGACTGTTACGGGCATCAATCCTCTCCTTGACCTTCTTGTCTTCCTCAGCAAACTCTTCTGCTTCACGAACCATGCGCTCAATTTCCTCCTGGCTCAAGCGACCCTTCTCATTTGTAATGGTGATCTTTTCCGACTTACCAGTGCCCTTGTCTTCTGCCTTAACATTTAGGATGCCATTTGCATCAACTTCAAAGGTCACTTCAATTTGTGGGGTACCTCTGTTCCATTGTCACAACAAATATTGATGAATCACAAACATCAATGGAACAAGTGAACAACAAAAATAGAGGACTCAATCAAAGCAGTAGTCAAACCTTGGAGCTGGCGGAATTCCGGACAGTTCAAATTTCCCAAGCAGCCGGCAATCCTTTGTGAGACTCCTCTCACCTTCAAATACCTGATTATTTAAAAAAGCATTAATGTCAAACCCTTTCAAGCATCCGTTACCCAGGCACGCATTAATAATTTAGAAGAAAATTGCCCAAGAATCATGCACTAGAGTGCATTTGAACTGCAGAACAGTACCTGAATGGAGACAGTAGTCTGCTGGTCCTGGTAGGTGGTAAAAACCTGAGATTTCTTGGTAGGGATAACAGTGTTTCTGGGAATCAACTTTGTCATCACCCCACCAACAGTTTCAATTCCAAGGGTGAGTGGAGCCACGTCCAGGAGAAGAATATCTGGAACCAGAATGACTCATAACAATGAGAATGCATAATGCTTGGCAATTAATCTACTAGTAACAATAAAATTTATGACTTCTGGCCAAGTAATTAAAAGGCTAAAGTATAATACCTTTGGTTTCATCGCCACCCTCTCCGCTCAAAATGCTTCCTTGCACTGCAGCACCATAGGCAACTGCCTCATCAGGGTTGACACCCTTGTTTGGCTCCTTTCCATCAAAATAGTCCTTCAAAAGCTGTTGCACCTTTGGAATCCTTGTGCTTCCACCAACAAGAACAATCTCATCAATCTGATTCTTCTGTAATCCAGCATCTTCCATTGCCTTCTTCACAGGTCCCATTGTCTTGCGGAACAAATCATTGTTCAACTCCTCAAACCGAGCACGGGTGAGTGGCTCGGAGAAATCAACACCATCGAAGAGAGATTCAATTTCCACGCGGACCTGGTGCTGGCTGCTGAGAGCTCTCTTTGCACGCTCTGCCTCTCTCCTGAGCTTACCGAGTGCTCTGTTGTCCTTGCTAATATCCTTCCCATGCTTCTTCTTGATCAATTTAATGAAGTACTCCATTACTCTCTGGTCAAAGTCCTCACCTGGTAAAGGGAAGAAGAAATAGCAGGCATTAGTGGCAGAAGGAAAAAAAATTATGGAAAGAGTAATTCCTCTTCTATATTATTTCATCTTATTCCGTTTTGATATATAAAAAGAAAAGAAAAAAAGAAAAGAGAAAAAAAAGGTACTAACCTCCAAGATGAGTATCTCCGTTTGTAGAGAGAACCTCAAAAACACCATTATCAATTGTCAAGATACTGACATCAAAAGTCCCACCCCCAAGATCAAAGACAAGAATGTTCTTCTCGCCACCTTTCTTGTCCAATCCATATGCAATAGCAGCAGCAGTGGGTTCATTAATAATCCTAGCAACATTCAGACCGGCAATGACACCGGCATCCTTGGTGGCCTGCCTCTGAGCATCATTGAAGTAAGCTGTACATTTGAAATGAAAATGACCAAATTAGAGTAGAGTCAAAAGCAGTAAGAAAACAGTGATGATTGCAGGGAGAAGTAAGTTGAAATCAGTTACCAGGGACAGTGACTACAGCATCACTAATTTTCTTCCCAAGGAATGCTTCAGCTGTTTCCTTCATCTTAGTCAGAATCATTGCACTGATTTCCTCAGGGCTAAACACCTTGGTCTCGCCATCCTTAATCTTTACCTGTATGTAAGGCTTTCCGTCCTTGTTCACAATCTTATAAGGAACAAGCTTCATGTCTCTTTGGACTTCCTTATCTTCAAACCTGCAAAAAGATATGCATTAGTCAATTATATGCTCGACAAGTCAAATTGTCATAAGTTACCAACTTGAGGTGCCTTACTTTCTTCCAATAAGTCTCTTGACATCAAAGATGGTCCTTTCCGGGTTGACGGCTGCCAGATTCTTTGCAGCTTCCCCGATCAGTCTCTCACTGTCAGTGAAAGCAACCCATGATGGGGTGATACGGTTACCTTGGTCATTGGCTATGATTTCAACATGGCCATTCTTGTAAACAGCAACACAGGAATAGGTTGTTCCAAGATCTATCCCGATGACTGTACCCATCTTGGGTGCATCCTCTTTTGCAATGGAAATTGCAAAAAGACATCCTGTGACGAACATTCTCAGTGTTAATTAAAAGTCTAGGAACTCATTGCAATGGAATAAATTGATGCATTTGCACAGAGTTACGATAAACAAATGACAAGCCTGATAAAGAGAGATATTTAATCTAACACGCCAAATTAGGCAAATCACTGAACAGTATTGGTGCTTTGCTTCATACTATTTCTAACGTAATCAATTGTTTTCTGAGCTAGACCTCATCATGTCATACTCAAATCAAAAATATGAAATGACGGCAAAAATCTTAGTCGACACCACGGAACCCAGCACAACACAAACCAAGCTACTTTCTAGAAGCCAATACAAAGCACTCAGCTTAACATCGAATTTTTTTTAACAAACTAAATAAAACGAATACAAATCCCCTCAGACAAGGATGATCACTGTATATTAGTTTCTTAGATGCAGATTAAGGCGTATTAATTAGCATAATGCTAAGTTATAACAACAAGATCCAGGTACTCATGACTTTGCACAAAATGCACACTGAAGAGTGAATCGACCTAAACAACTATGTCTAAGATATCACCAGATCTACCTCTACGTAACACACAACCAATCACACAAAACCGCATCCATATAATTTCAACAAGAAAAAAAAAAGGGCGAGATCTGGCTACATTATCCGATTCCGCATTAAGATCAAAATCATCAAGAGCTAGAAAACACGATCAGATCTAACAAAGTGATATATCATTACCTAAGGAAACGATGCCGAGAACAGTAAGAGAATCCCGCGACCACGAGCCAGCCATGGCTGTCTCTTCTCTCTCTCACAAACACTTCTTCTTCTTGTCCGAGTTCACGGTTACGATTCAGAAATGGTGTCAGTGCTTTTTTGTTTCGGGACTTGGTTTTCGGTTTTTGGTTTTTCGAGATGGCGCGTGATGCGCCGAGCCTCTTTAATAAATTGGTCACGGACGTTCCCGGTCCGACTCTACCGAAACCCGGTACCTTGTTAACGGGAAGCAATTACGCTCGGACATGTCATTCGCGATGACGTGGACCAATTATAATTCGAGGAACGTTTGTCCCAGCCAATCAGATTCGTCCTGGCGTTGGGAACTTCTCTGCCGTTTATCTTTGAGAATTCAACGTGTCAACCGTCTGATTTGAAACTCTCTTCTCCGTTTGTGTAAGGGTTCAATTGTAATTTCGTTAGATGTTTTTGCGATTTTAATAATTCACTCAAATACTGATTCTTCTTTTAGTACTTAAGTACTGTTACCTTCTTGTGTTTAAATAGCTGTAATTTATTCACAAATTTAAAATAATAAATAATTTAAGGAGACATTTGTTAAAATCTTTAGATGTTATGGTACTAGTGTCCTTGAATATTGTTGAGTACTAAAGAAAATGTGAAAGTAAAAAAAATCTATAGTATTTTATCTAATTATCTTTATTTATAGTAGACGGTTAGAGTTATTTAAAATGGATGGAGCATGAGAATGAGTTTATTTAATAAGAATGCGTTAAAAAATAAATAAATAATGATGGATATATCAAATATATAAAAAATAGTAAGTAAAAACTATTTAAAAATATCTAAAAAAAATATTAAAATTAAAATGTGGATAAATAGTTTAAAATGGATGTAGCAAAATATAGCAAGTAATGACTTCAAATTTACAGGACTACCGTGCCTCCCCCATTTTACCCCTTTAGACTTACAATATAAGCCTGCATCTAACAATTGGGCATTTCAAAAGGCCTCCTGGCCCGTAAATAAAAGAAACCCAATAAAATCACATTTGAAACGAAAAGCCCAACAGTGGTAAAGGATTAACTTTTGTTATGCATTTATTTTTGGAAAAAAATGTAGAAGAAGTTTTATACGTCCATTTTAACCAGTTTTAACCAAGTCAATAGGATTCATCCATTTTTAACTAAGCGAACATTCATCTAATGGTAAAAAGTTTAAGTAATATACCTGAGATATTAAGTTAAAATCTTATTGAAATGATTTTTAAAGTATAAAAAAATGCATCCATTTTAACCATAAAGTTAGAGATTCAATCTTCTCTTATAAGAATGAAAAAATATTGTATAGTCTAATCAAACAATGATATGTATATATTTTTCTTGGAATTAGTACATATTTTTATTTTTAAATTACTTGCTTTTAAAAAAATATTTACATAAATTTATTTGAAAAAAAAAATTGATGTAATCAATATAAGGAATTTAATCTAAGTTTTGTAAAAAAACCCTTCACTTTTATTATGCATGTGTATGCCAGATAAGTGCTTTTTGTGTAGTAAATAATTTTGTTAACCGTGAGAGTAAAAAATGGAGTAATAGCTAATTATTGTAAGTAATAGAAATAACTTGTGTTTTAATTGGTTTATTTTATTTGAAATGAAAGTATAAAATTTACATTAGAAAATGTTATGTTTGTGTGTTTAGTGAAATTTTGATGACTGGAAATTTTTTCTCTAAGTAAATAGCCATAAAAATTAAAAATATAATATTGATGACTTGAATGTGGTCATGGGTGAAAATAGGTTGGGTAGAGTTAGACTTTGGTTTAAGTAATTTTGATATGCTTTTAAATTATTCCATCCAAGCCTTAACTTATTACCTTTCATATATTTTCTTTACAAGGTTCGTTTTGATATTTTTAAAAACATGAATTGACTTGAAAGACTATTTACAAGTCTACTTTAAAAAAATGAAAATTTTAAATGTTGTTTGTCGTTGAAACTATATATAATATATAAGATATCTAGTTAAGTCATTAACAATAAATAATATTTTTCATTCATTTAAGTTTAACACAACAAAAATAAACATGAAATAAGATGAATTATACCAATAACTGAGAAAGAATACCACTCTATAACGATTTGAGTGATGTAACAAGAAAAATATGAAAAGATGAAACATTAGCTGCCAAGATCTGAGACAAAGATAAGGAGATGAAGAGTTAAAGAAAATGACCTAACTATATTTTTAAGAGAATAAAATGAATGAAAAGTAAAAATATTTTGAACATAATTATGTCATGTTATTTTTCTATTCAAGATTAGGTCACATTATAAAACTAGGACAATATTGCTTTAATTTTTATTCAAGAATAGAAAAATATATATTTATATAAATAGATCGACTCGTTAAAGTTAATAGACATTTTATTGCTTGAGGTCTTACCTATTTAGCTAAAAAAAATTAAAATTTTTGATCGGACATATTTATTAAATGGATTAAATTGAGTTAGACTTTAAATGAGTCAAATAAAAAACTCTTGACAAGTTGTCTCACCTATTTTCACCCAAGTGTACTGTGTTAATCCTTTTCTTGTTTTCATTTATCATTGCACACTACAAAACCCTTTTTTAACATTCCCTCAGCCTTTTTTTCCTTTCTCCTGTTACAATGACAATTAATTTTTTAACCGAACTTGTGAATAGATAATGTTATGCTTGGTTTGTGGGAACAACGAATTCGTTGTCAATGTCAAGCCTGACATGGTTCATTGTGGAAAATGAACTATGCAAAAAATGATGGAAGTAAGATCGGTTTGGCAGGTAAAAATTGCCTTTACTGTTCAAACAATTTCCAAATTATCCTCATTTTTAAACTATTTCCCAAACTACAACGGTTTAGGCTGATGTGGCATCCGCGCCACGTGGCATGCCACGCAGGATTCGCCAACAATTCAGGCGAATTCAGTGCAACCAAAAAACCCTAATTTTCACTAAAATCGCCAACAAGATTGGCAAATTCAACATACAAAATATATAATATTTTTGAGCAGTTAGTGCGTCTGAGCTTCCGAAGAGAGACGATGCAGCACCACAGGCATGCCTTTCTACGCCTGATGGTTTTCCAGAATTTGAGGATGCTGATGACGATCTTCAGGAGTTTTGAACTCAGTGGCATGGGATAATGTTGAGAGGGAAGCATTATCTTGTTGGTCAGCACCTCCAAGGATCAGTTGTCAACAAAATTTGTTTCCAAATCACATTTTTGTCGGTGCTGTTACTGATGCATTATTTGGTAGTACTCACATACATAAGTCTGGTTTTCTATTTTTTATATCAGAAATATATTTATTCCTTTCACATTTCCTTTGATATTTCTTTTTCTTTTTCCACTGACAGAGCCTAGTGACATCGTTTTGATTTTTTATGTTTTACTTGATTCTTTACACATCTAATCCTTGTTATCAATTGCTTTAAGCAGTTGTGTTATTATTTTTATTGTTTTAGCCATAGTGATTGTAGGCATAGGAGAGACAGTGATTGTAGGCGTAGGAGAGACATCTATTTTATGTCTTTCTTGTTCTTCTGCATCAAGTCAATATTAAATGTCATTTCAAGTCTCAATCAATTAATACCTTTCACCTTGACCATAAAAATTAATTTTGCCAATAGTATGAGCATGTTCTCTTGGAAAATTTTATGCGACATTCAAAAAAGCCATGTGTGAGAATTTCTATTGATTGGCTTAATTGCAGGACATTGTCTAATGGGTTGGTTAGGTCGTCTTCTTTTTATCCATCCCACACAAGGCTTGAAGTTCCCCAGACCTCTGCCATTTTTTTGTTGCGGGCATGATTTCCTTATATTTATTCCTTATATTCATCACATTAGTGTCCACTTTGATTTTACATTATTCACATGGATTCTGTCTTGTCTCTACAAGCATCTTCTCGTAGACATTTGATCTGATAGTTGTTCCCAAACCTAAACAAGCAATTACTTGGGATGATCCTAATCAATGCAACCAGCTTGCCATTAGCAACCTCAATAAGCCGTCCTTCCCAACTTTCAAATAGTTTCCATGCCAAGGCTTCTAGAGATGTTGGCCATTCTGAGGCTTCCAGAGATGCTGTTGGCCATACTGAGGTTTTTGGTGATGTTGTTTGTAACATCCCGTTTTCCCCTTAGCGAAATTTCACTAGATAATTGTTGAGATATTTATATTTTTGGCTAAATCAGTAGAATTAGGAACCCGTGCGATTAAGAATTTTCTATAGAAATATTTCTATTCGTTTTCGTAAAATTCTGCAGACACTAGAACGAACCCTTTCTGCCGTTTGCACACAACCGCGCGTCTAAAGTATCTGTAAAAGGTACGGCTACAGACGAGAATTCATAAATACCTAAATGACCCTAAGATATTACTTAGGAAAAATTAGAGGATCACAAAGACGTGATCACAATATTTTTAGAACAGCCGTACGCAGAGTACCGGGACCGGAAACGCCAAAAACCTGATCAAAATTGATCTGCCGGAGCCCGTAAAATTTTAGCCACAAAATCAGCCAAGAAACAACAACATACATGGCCAAGAAGCAGCCCAGTGTGGTCAAGGAGTCAAAAGGTAGATAAGTCATGAAAATGACATTTAGGAAAAAGACAAAATAAGGGTATTTTGGTAATTTTGCCCCCAAGGGCAAAATGGGAAAGTGGATTTCGTCCCATGGCCTATAAATACCCCTCTAAATCTGAAAATGTGGAGGAAAAATGAAAAATCTTGCCAAAACTCTGTCCGATCACACAAGCAACCGTTATTCAGTTAAACCGGAGACCTAGAGACCTCCTGCACTAAACCTAGACAAAGCTCTTCCATAACTCCCTAACCTTAACCCACAAAAGCCCTCATAATCCCTAGAGAAAGCTTGTAGAAATTCAGCCCAAGAAGAACTAGGAAGCATCATCAGTGGAGACAACGCTAAGGAAGTAGCAGAAACCGTCGTCAGACGCGAAAACGTGGGTAAACCGACATAATCACTG
>QANU01068148.1:0-14121 GCA_003254905.1 Nissolia schottii | reverse complement strand
ATGTGATTATGTGTCATGAAAAATGGTTTTACAAAAGGAAAGGAAAGGAAAAGAAAGGATGAACGAGAACGAGAACCAGGAGTTCACGCCTGGCTCGGAAGAACAAAATGAAAAGAAAGAAAGAAAGGATGAATGAGAACGAGGACCAGGAGTTCACGCCTGGCTCGGAAGAACTAAAGGAAAAGGAAAAAGGGCATGACGTCACTAAGTCCCAAAAAAGGAAAAGGAAAGGAAAAATGAATCTTTTCCTAGCTGTGCCACTAGCCGGCAGGAAAGGCAAGCTGAACCCTGGGCATGCTTCATCCCTAGCATAAGGACGGGGTAGGGTCCCCTCACCATCCCTAGCATAAGGATGGATTCTCCTATCGTGGGCTACTGAGGTTTAGTGCGGCCTAGTCCCCACGGTACTGAGACAACAAGGAAGCCTGTCGCGGTAGGCCACCGTTACGGGGGGTTGAGCTTGAAGTATGTGCTCTAAGTGATATAACTGTACATAAGTGGAGGTGCGAAGAAGCTTATAATTAAAATGGGCACGATTATAAGTGGACGTGCACTGAAGCTTATTATGTGATATGTGATTATGTGAAATATGTGATTATGTGTGACTTAGGAAGTAAGATAGAGAACAGATGACTTAGTAATGAAGAATAGGTTCCCCAGTCACCTAGTAACTAGATAAAGCTGCTCAGGCTTAGTATGGATCTTAAAATCAGTAGGGTGATAGTATAACTGTGACACTTAGAGACCCCCTGAGCGGCGGAATCATAATTGAGTGTAATACAAGTAGCAAGACCAGAGGTAACCCACTGAGAACCGAGTGTTCTCATCCCCCACTCCTTTATGGTTCTAGGTGAGCACACTGAAGATCGAGAAGACGTCATAGCAGGGCAAGCAACACGAGGGACGAGGAGAGGAGCTACAGGAGAGGGAACCCTCCCAAGGGAAGATAGCTGAAGATCAGACGAGTAGCTAGTAAATGATATATCTGTATTTGTACTTCTATGTGATGTTTGTACTTAATACTTATAATACTATTTATATATTGTTGATGAATGTATGAAGGACCATTGTTTGTTGTCTTGGCGAGTACTAATGATATTTTTATTTATCGTTACACATGCTATGTTTCCGTTCAAAATGCATGTTGTAACACCCCTGCTAACTGCCTACTTCCATGGTAGCAAGCAATGCTCACAGGGTTGTTATTCGTTGTGTCGGGTTACTTTTAGCCCGTATCTTTACCTTTGCAAATATCTCGTATATGAAAATATGGACCCATTTAAAAATCATTCTTTTATAGTATCAGTTTGTAAACTAGGAGCCGTGCGTGATTTAGAGAACATATAACAACAGTCGCTATAAACTGGGGTAACCGCATCGGAACATAAAGAGTATATGTTCATATATATATAAATACAACCAGGGTCCAACACCAGTACACATCGTCATAATAATACATATGTACACAAACTGTATATAGGTCATAAGTCATAATACAAAACATATGTCATCCAAATGTCACTTTCATCCCTGTGCCTTGACTTCCAACTGCTGTCAGCCCACTCGCTCTGCACACCTGCGGGATCCATAACCGAGGGGGTGGGGGTGAGAACACTTGGTCCTCAGTGGAGTTCCATAGCACTAACAATGGTTCATTTTCTCGGTTATCCTCCCGGCCGTTCAGGGGTGTCTACGTGAGCATGCATACTAAAATCCTACTGATTATTATCTTCGCCTAGGATCCTGAACAACTTTATCTACATTACTATGTGATCAAGGGAACTAGTCTTGCTTATCTAGGTTCTCGCGCTTTCTGCTCCTAACCATCGTTACATAACCACATAAACATGTATGCTGACAAACACAACTGATTTCAATGCATGTTCTCATGTCACATCTTTCCTCATATCTTTCCTCATAACCATTTATGTCTCTGTTACTGTTCTTACTGCTGGGTCCCAGTACTCCCTCGTAGACCTTGGGACTCGTCCCCTGGTGGTGTACGACCTGCCTTCTCTGTCTGTTCCCCGAGCGAACATGACTCCACCCCTTCACTTTGGGTGGCGAGGGGCCGCCCTCGTGGTGTAACCGGAGGCGGACTTAACCACACCTCCTCGTACACCCTGGGACTCTTCTCTTGGGGGTGCACGACCTGCCTTTTCTGTCTGTTCCTCGAGCCAACATGACTCCACCCCCTTACCGGGTGGCGAGGGGCCGCCCTCGTGGCTAAGCCGGAAGCGGACCATATCATCATTCATTCTTTACCTCATCATACTTTCATAACCTTTCATTCATAACATGTCATGCTTATCATCATTTTATAATTCTAACATATAACTCCACGCAGTCCTAATCATTTAACATATATCATATTATATAACTCATATATCATTCATCATGTTCTCATAAACATAAGGAAGCATACTATCACTTGCTAAACCTAACATAGCATATCCAAGCATTTGTTCCATAAACAACATAATCATATAAAACATAATCACATAACGTAGATTATTTCCTCATGACAACATAGGCTACGTCTGTTTTCCGTCAGTATTTAGTTATCAGAAATCGGAAAGCTTCATGACCTTACCCCAAGGTTTTTGATAGCTCTAAGATCATTTTTCATGTCTAAAATTCCAGATTCTGACCTCAGCATCACGAAATTGCAATTCTACCCCTTTTCCCAAAATTACCATTTCGCCCCCGTAAACGTCCTGTTTTCTTTAGAATTTTTGTTCTCAAAAACCCAATGGACTCAAGACTTGCCCTTAGGGTTTTTGATAGTTCTAAACCCATATTTTCTGAAAATCAACCCAGTTTTTCAGTCCCAAACCACGAAATTCCCGTTTTGCCCTTTTTCATAAAAATACCGTTTTCTGCCTGTTTGCTGAGAAATTCATCGGGGACTTCAAAAATCATAAAACTTGACATCCACACTCAATTTTTCGTGTAGAACTCAAAAATAACATTAGTTTTTCATGATAAAAATCTCAGCATACAGTTCCCTTTAAAATCATGTCATATGCCTATTTCTGTCTTAGGCGTTCCTAATTTCTAACAGAATCACAGGCAGCACCAACAATTCCAGACAATCATCAACGATGTATATATACATCAAGTCACATAAAAGGAATCCTAACCACAGGTATTTCTAGCACAAAACACAGCTTAACACATCTTAAATCACATAGACAGTGATTATGTCGGTTTACCCACGTTTTCTGCTATCGACGTTTCCTACGGTTCCCGACGTGTTTTGAGGCTTGTTGTGATGCCTTCTAACTCCTCTTGGGCTGAGTTTCCTCAAGCTTTCTCCAATGATTTTGAGGGTTCTTTGTGGGCTTAGGTTAGGGATTTCTCAAGAATAGAAACTAGGCTGTGTATAGGAAGTGTCTGGGTCTCTGTTTGGACTGAATAACAGTTGATTGTAAAATTGGACATAGTTTGGCTAAGGTTTCCAATTTTCTACTCACCATTCTGAATTTGGGGGGTATTTATAAGCCTTGGGACGAAAATCTCGTTCCAATTTTGCCCTTGGGGGCAAAATTTCCAAAATGCCCTTATTTTGTCTTTATGTGAAATGTCACTTTCATGAGTCATCTAATGACTCACCATGCTTTGACTCATTTGACACCACTTGGGCTGCCTCCTAACCATGCATGTAGTTGTCTCTTGGCTAATTTGTGGCCAAAATTTTATGGGCTCCGGCAGATCAATTTTGATCAGGCTTTTGGCGTTTTCAGTCCCGGTACTTCGCGTACGATTGTTCTAAAAATATTCCGATCACACCTTTGTGATCTCCTAATTTTTCCTAAGTAATATTCTAGGGTCACTTAGGTATTTATAAATTCTCATCTGTAGCCATACTTTTTACGGGTACTTTAGACACGCAGTTGTGTTTAGACTGCAAAAAGGATTTGTTCTGGTGTCTGCAGAATTTTAAGAAAATGGACAGAAATATTTCTACAGACATTTTAACCTAAAAGGTCATATTTCTAATGGTTTATCCTTCACTAGAAATTCCTAGGCATTTATCTGGCGATATTTTCACTAAGGAAGAAGCGGGATGTTACACATGTTCTACACGCGACAAGGCTCTTAATTTACTCTATGTGACGTATAAAGAAAGTTTAAATTTGGTCCATATTTTGGGTAGCATTATTTTCAAAAGAATACATGGGACTAAGTAATCCCCACCAAAGCAGATAACAACCTAGTGAGCATTGTTTGTGACGTACGCGTGAACAGTTAGCTAGGGTGTTACAACGAGGACATGCGGAGGGAAGCTGGTGCAGAGGACTAAACCACGGTAAGAATAATAAATACTCAGAACCTCTAGTGCTGCTAGAATTTCGGGGCAAAATTCTTTTAAAGGGGTAGAATGTAACATCCCGATTTTTCCCCTTACAAGGATTTCGCATAACAAACAACTCCGATAGTTATAGGTGTCTGTAGGAAGAAATCTTTTTAGTGTCTCGAAATTCTGATGACACTCAAACAGTTCCCCATGGGCCTTGGAATGTGACGGAAAAATCCAACTACCAGAAAAACGGAGCTCCGCTCACTTTCGGACGATTCCGCAGACACTAGAACAGTCCCGTTTGGCCCCGTTTAGCCAGTAGAACTGAGCAGTGGGCCCCAGTCTTAGGAAATCATACCCTATGTGAGGAAAGCCCACCAAATCCCTAGAGTTAACCCCAAACCCTTACTAGGAAGCTTTGGCAATCACTGAAACGCCAGCAAAACGGTCCCGTTCGGACACCGGTGTGAGATACGGGATTAAAGGTATCTGTGAAAAATACTCTTTCGGAGGAAAATTCACAAACACCTTCTAAGATTAATATTCTTGGGTAGAGGAAAATTAGAGGATCGCGACAGTACAAGCGGGATATTTTTTGGACGACCGTGCGCGACGTACCGATACTGCGAGCGATAAAACACGAGCGAAACGGGACCGGGTGGGACCCAAATCTGGATGAGAGCACGTGGGTAATCAGATTTTCCAAGAAAAAAATATAAAAAATTCAAACACTATTTATTGATTTGACATTGATTTGACATATGGATTATCTTGGAAATTAATTAATTTTTAAAGAAAATGCATAATGGCAATTTGGTAATTATGAAGGGGGTAAAATGGTAATTCCAAGGGGAAGAATTTTGGCTATAAATAGCCCCCCATAACCATAAATTTCGTGACAAATCCCTCCCCTAGCCGAAGCTCTGCCAGAAATTCGTTCGGTGCAGAAACTCTGCTGAAACACTGTCAGGAACTTGAAGCCGGTGAAAGAACTTAGCACCCTCACCTCTCCCTCACCTCCATAGCCATCTCTAAACCTCTCTAGGACTCTAAGAAGGTGGGTAATCCTAAGCTAGCTCACCTCCTTAGTGGCCTATGTGCTTGTGTGCTTTTATGTTCTTATTATGTGTTTTGCTAGAAATGTTTGGTTAGGATAGGTAGATGACTTGGCTATGATTTCTTATGCTTTTCTAAGTTAAACATGCTGGTATGGTGATGGTTGGAACCTGGTATGAAGCCCAAGAAGTGGCCATGGTTATGGTTTAAAGAAACAACAAGAAAACAAAGGAGGAGCTTTGGTCACGCCCAGGGCGTTGAGCGACTCCATGAACCGCTGAGCGGCCTGGGATATAACTTTTGAAAAATGTTTTATAAACTGATCTATGACTAAGCTGACTCTAGGGACCGCTGAGCGGTAATTGTGTGCGCTGGGCGGCCTGAACCGTGGTTGCTTCATGGGGTTCGGTTTATGAAAGTTTATGGAAGTTAAGTATGAAAGATGTTTTATGCTGCCTAGTTCCAACACTCGCACGCCCAAATGATTTATATTTGGATTATGATGTGATTATGTGATTATATGTTTATGTGTTTGAGCAAGCATGCATCATGAGGATAGATCACTAGAGGTTGTTGTCTAATGAATGAGTAATGAATAAAGATGAGAATGAAATGTAGGAACAAGAGCATGATGAGAACAGATAAATGTGCATATGAGAGAAAAGAATGATGATATGGTCCGCTTTTGGCTTAGCTAAGAGGGCGACCCCTCGCCACCCAAAGTGTAGGGGTGGAGTCTTGTTGGCCCGGGGAACAGACAGAGAAGGCAAGTCGTACACTACCAGGGGACGACGGTCCTAAGGTGTACGAGGGAGTATTGGGACAGAGGAAAAGATATGATGAATGAGAACATGCATTGAAATCCGTGCCCCATCGTCACGATGACCCCTTGCATAGATATGATGAAATGTCCCGTGCCTGGCAAGCATGGTGGAAGGTTTACCGCGCAACAAATGCGTGATGATCAGTGTGTCTGTCATCATACATGTGTATGATGTGGTTATGTTGTGTTGGTTAGGAGTAGAAAGCACGAGAACCTAGATAAGAAAGACTAGTTCCCCCCTATCACCTAGTAATATAGATAAAGCTGTTCAGGATCTTAGGCAAAGATAATAATCAGTAGGAGTTTAGTATGCATGATCCCTTAGAGATCTCCTGAGCGGCCTGGAGGACACCCGAGTAAATGAACAGTAGTTAGTGCTAAGGAACCCAACCGAGGACTAAGAGTTCTCACCCCCACTCAGTTATGGATCCAGCAGGTGTACGAAGTGTTCGGACTGACAGCAGATGGACGTCAAGACACAGGGATGACCGTGACATTTTGATGGCATATGTTTTGTATTATGTATTAGAACTTAGATACATTTTGTGTACATATTTATTATTATGACAATGTGTACTGATGATGGACCTTGGTTGTATTTATATATATATGCACATATACTCTTTATGTTTTGCTTCAGTTACACCTAACCTATAGCGACTGTTGTTATATGTTCTCCAAATCACGCACGACTCCTAATTTACAAATTGATACTGTAAAAGATTAATTTTCAAATTGGTCCATACTTTCGCGTAAGAACTATTTGCAAAGGTAAAGGTAAGGGTAAAAGTTAACCTGGCACAACGCATAATAACCCTGTGAGCATTGCTTACTACCATGGAAGTAGGCAATTAGCAGGGGTGTTACAACGGGTACTTATTCTTGATTGTCACCTTATTCAATTGCCGATAGTCTATTCACAACCGCATTGACTCATCCTTCTTCTTCACGAACAGAACCGGGGCTCCCCATGCAACGCCCTAGCTAGTTGGCCTATGCTTAAGTCATACATTTCCTTGGCTAGGTAGTTGAATGCTGGGTTGTGAACTATTACTGTTCTAGGTTATTGACTGAAATTAGGGTTACTGAAAATACGGGCCAGTCTGAAATTTTCTTTGCAAATACGTGTATGTAGAAAGTAATGAGCCATGCGAATAACATAACAGATAGCGGCATAACTAAAAGATAAGAGAGTGCGAGTACATACCTATAGCGTGGAGCTTTATCGGTAGAAGGTACACATAGGAGCCCCGAATATACATAAATACCATGATATTATAATACATAGGTTTATACATAATTCCATACAGTCTGATAATAATATATACATAAGTTCAAGTAATATACACACATACTAACTAAAAGAAACTACGTACACGAGCAGTACTACTCGCTTCGTGTACGGTACAAAACCCTATCCTTGTACTCGGGTCCGACTGTCTGCCACCCTACTCAGAGTCTCCTAGGCACTCCAGGGGCTCCTCCTCCTCCTCACTGCTCAAGTCCGTCACCGCCGAGAAATTGCGTGGGACGAAGCAATGTGGCCGAGCAGACAGTATCCTCTTCCGAGCAGTGGTCCTGCGACCTCGAGCTCGAACCGTCGGGGTGGACGCACCTGGGTTTGTAACTAGCGTCAGGGCTGGTGTAGGAGTCGGCTCTGGCTCTGAGGGAGGCATCTCCTCATCACCATTGAGGCGAATCAGATCCCTCCGGCTGCTCCCTGGACGCTCGTCAACCCATATGGGGTTCAGCGCCGATGTACCTGGGGCTTCGAGCCTTTGCCTGGGAGAACGATCAGGCTCGTCGGGTAGGCATGCAGGTGCAAAAGTACTCGTCTCCAGGAGAGTATTCGTGCTGTATATACACATATGGGTGCACGTAAATAACCAGATATCCTTGGCCGGTGGAGAAGTCATGGCTACAAGCTGGAACCATAATCGAGTGGGGGTAAGAACTCTAGGTCCTCAATAGGTCTCCATGGCTATTAATGCTTCATTTACTCGAGTATCCTCCAGGCTATCCAGGGAATTTCTAAGTGAGCATACATACTACAAACCCTACTGATTATTAACTTCTGCTAAAACCCTGAACAACTTTATCTAAGTTAGCTATGTGAATAGGGAACTAGTCTTTCTTACTAAGGCTGCGTGCTTATGAATCTTATATTTTAATTATCAATGTACTAATCGTCTCGGGTCGTTCCCTTGACGTTGCATATTACACAAACAAGTAACCAAATATATTAACTTCTATTCAAACATTCATCCAATCACACATATATATAGATACATAGTGCATGGGGATGTTGGGGATCTCTTACCCGTACCGGCTGGCCAGGTTAGCGTCCTACTTCTCCGCTTTGGCACGTACCTGCTGGCCGGGTCAGTGCATCTTTTCATAGGCATACTGGCTGGCCGGGTTAGCACTTTATCTCCTAACACGTACCGGCTGGCCGGCTTAGCGCTTTTTCCTCTACTTCTGCCTTTTCTATCCATCCTCTACCTTCCTGGTGTCATTAACCTCTTCGAACCAATCCACCCTGGGGCGACTGATTTGTTAACCAATCCAAACTTGTAAGGATGGCAAGGTAATACAGCGACCAATCCAACTTTATGAATTGGTGAGGGGCTTGTCTGTAAGACTTTGCCAAGAGAGGGCTTCCTAACATATAACTATATAAGTGTTCCCTAAGTTTCGTTATTACCTTTATACATTAGGTAATTGACTTCTAATTCTCTAGGGTTGCCCTAACACCTATGCACAACCCATTCGTCATGATGCATGCCTTACTATACAAGAATGGACTATTATGTACCCCTTGGATCCCTTAGAACCACTAAAGTCTCAAGTCTGCCAGGTTTCATTCGAATACTTGGAGGGGCATTCGAATGAAATCCCTCGAAGTTCTTTCATTCGATTGGAATAGTTTTCATTCGACTGAATTCCCTCGACATTCTTTCATTCGAATACTAGGGGATTCATTCGATTGAAATCCAAAAAATTTGCCCTCATTCAAATGCAGTGGAATTCATTCGAAGGAAAGCTCATTTTGGCTTTCATTCTATTGAATTCCTGGTGTATTCGAATGAGTGTTGGAAAAATTGCCTCCCCGAGACTCCAGTTCTCAATTTCCATTGTTCCTCGGGTTCCAATTGGTATAGTTATGCATTTCTTTTCCCAATATTTCACAAAACCCTTTTTAACCAATATCCCCCAAAAGACTACTAATCAGATCCATAGTCAGATACACAAATATACACATATACAGTTAATAATTAATCCACATAGACAGTGGGCTTAGGATTACCCTCCTTCGACTGAGATTCCGAATCGGTGGTCTTGAAGGGGAGATTTTCCTCTTCACGATGGCGTGCTCCGGCTATTTTTTGGAGACTCCGGCACGAAACCTAGATGTGTCGGAACGAGGCGGGTGTTTGTGAAAACGTCTGGAGGTAAATGTAATTTTACGGAAGTTACATGGTTATTTATAACCACGCACAGTGAAATATTTTTATTTCCTTTTCCTTTTATTTCTTTCCCTTTTTCCTTTCTTTGTCTCTTCAGAGGCGTTGCCTCTGTTATTATTATTATTATTATTATTATTGTTCTACTATTATTTATTAATTAACTTATCGCAGAAGATTCACCCCCTGTCCAGCTCCATTTTTGCTTGATCGCGTTTTGTTCAAAAAGTCTTACCTTCGGTTGCCCTAAAAATATTCCGGACATACCGTTGTGAACCATTTATTTTTCTCTTCAGTCTGGGACAGTTTTCTCAGGGATCAGGGACCTCCTTGACAAACCAAGAAATCCCACAGGCCTTTTCTGTATCTGAGAAATTTTCGGTTGCATCGAAACTCGTCCAACGGCGTCCGAAATTATATATCAGCCAAACCTGAGCCGGTTCCTTAAATTTCCCAGGGTTTCAGAGATTTAACCCTTCTGCCCTCGATTCTTCGGTGCTTCCCGACCGTTCTTGGCAGCAAAACAGAACGGTTCTCAGTTCAAAGAAGATGGGATGTTACATTCCACCCCTTTACTTGAATTTCGCCCTGAAATTCGAGCGTGATTACGTCTTTACATAAATTTGGCTATCTAGGGGTCCCGGAATGTTCCCCAAAAAACCCTAGCTTTCCCCGGCCCTTCGGGACTCAAGGAAACCCTAAAATCCATCCTTGGGATCCTTTATTCGAATTCCCTATGATCATTCACTCGAATGATTTGCAGAGTTCTTAAGTCATTCGAATGGAGTATTCGAATACCTAAAATTTTCACAAATTCATTCGAATGAACGTCGGGCTTCATTCGAATGAACTGCGATCTGAAGCCATTTTAAACGTTTTTCTTTCTTTTCCCTGCACTTTCCTCTTCTTCTCTCTTCCGCGAGCAAAACCCTAGCAGAGCTTGGGCGTCCCTCTCTCTCTCACCATCTCTAACTCCTTGCTTCCTTCCTTTCCTCCTCCTTACCTTAGCTCCTCCCCTTCAGTTCTCCCACTTCACCAGCCTCCACCCGCGGCTTCTCTCTCTTTTCCTCACCAAAACCGCGCCCTTCTCCCCTTTCTCTCACCCAAACCGAATCCCCCTGCATCATGAGCCATCCCGGCAGTCGTCCCTCCCAGTCTAAGAACCCAAGGTCCTCGTCTTCTACTGGTTTCCCGCGTTGGTTCTCCTCGGAAGCGTAATGGCGCAATTTCGAGGCCAATTACAAAGAGCGGGACATTATGGAGCCAAAGATTCTCCACTGAGATACTTTCGAGGAGATCGCACTGGAGGTCCTAGTCTATCTGGACTCCGCAGACTTGCTGGAGTTCGCTTGCTTCAGCCACCTGGTATATCCGCAGCTAGTCCGGGTATTTTATAGCAATATGTGGATCACGGACAACGTTCTGACCACCGAGGTCTGCGGTATGCCGATCGAGCTGCCCTTGGAGTTGCTCGGAACTGTGCTCGAGATACCAGCGGTCGGGCACGAGTTGACTTCCAGTGTCTCTGAGTGGACGGTCACTGCTGTTGGGCTGCCGTTTGCGGAGCATTTAGCCCTAGACACCTTTGGGCATTCGGGCATCAAGAGCTCAAAAAATCGGCCGCAAGTCAGCGGCCTTCCGGTAGACCAACGCATCTTACTTACTCACGCACACATTCATCCCGAGGAGCGGGAACCATTCTGTGCTGTCGCGGGATGACTACTTGGTGTTGTGGGCGTTAGCGGAAGGTCGCGAGCTCAACTGGGCTCTACTCGTGATGCACCGTATGACTCAGGCGCGTACTCGTGGCAATGCTCTCTGTAACACCCTAGCTAGCTGCTTACGTGTACATCGTAAACAATGCTCATTAGGTTGTTATCTGCTTTGGTTGGGGTTACTTTTAGCCCCTACTTTAGCTTTGAAAATATTTCTTACTTAGAAAATATGGACCATTTTAAAACTTTTTCTTTTTATACATATGATATAAAATATGAGTCGTGCGCGTCAGACAGAATTTATACCGCAAGCGTTAAAATCGTATAATAGCTGCTCTAATATAACAATGTCAAACAAGAAACAGACAAGTGGCCCATAGCATATAATCACAAACATTTACATAGATAATATCTTAGTTAATACATACACATAAGTTTTCATAGCAGTACAATACATGGATCGTATCCTCCTTAGTCTAGTTCTTGCTATCCTATTCCTTGATTCCTCGCCTTCGAGGTCGCCGCTGCGTACATCAAGCTGAGGTCTTGTCTTGCTTGCCTAGAACCATAAAGGAGCGGGTGTGAGAACTCTGCGTTCTCAGTGGGAAAACCTCTGTCGTCGTTGCTCATTTTACTCTCAATTATGATTCCGCCGCTCAGGGGTCTCTAAGTGTCACAGTTATACTACATCCCTACTATTTATTAATATTCATCTTAAGCCTGAGCAGCTACCTATGATTACTAGGTGACTGAGGGAACCTATCTTTCCTTATCTAGGTCATATGTTCTCTATTCTGATTCCTGAATCACATATACAGTTAAATCTCATATCATTATATGCCGTTAAAGCACATATCACCATATATAGTTAAATCATATATCATCATCTTCATGTTTTACCTATCATCATATACGTGTGTCATGTAGACATATCATATTCATGTGACATATACAGTTACATCACATATCATCATCTTCACGTATCATATAACCATATCATCAGTACATATGCATATCATCATGTTCACGTATCGTATCATATCATCATCAGTACATATGCCTGAGGAAATTTACTTGTCGTATCATGATGTCGTATCCATATCTTAACAGGATGTCGCATCCTTTTAATGCACGTCTCTTGTCATATCATGATGTCATATTCATGTTTCAATATGCATGATGTCATATCCTTTAATTTACATGTCTGTCATATCATGATGTCGTATTCGTGTCTTGATATGCATGATGTCGTGTCCTTTAACTTACATGTCTGTCATATCATGATGTCATATCCCTATCTTAATATGCATGATGTCGTATCCTTTAAGTTACATGTCTGTCGTATCATGATGTCATATCCATGTCTTAATATACATGAGGTCGCATCCTTTAAGTTACATGTCTGTCGTATCATGATGTCATATCCCTGTCTTAATATGCATGATGTCGTATCCTTTAAGTTACATGTATGTCGTATCATGATGTCATCCATGTCTTAATATGCATGATGTCATATCCTTTAATGCACGTGTATTGTCATGTCATGTTGTCATATACTTTTAATACACGTGTCTTGTCATGTCATGTTGTCGTATTCGTGTCTTCAAATGCATTATAAAGCATGTGTAGCATAGGCAAATCATCACATATCATGTTCTTAACATAACTATCATTAAATATCTCATAAAGCATTCACGTTTTATAACCATATAATCATATGTCATTCATCCATGATCATATTCTCATAAGCATAGGGAACATATTTTACCTGCTAAAACCTAAAATAGCCTATCCAAGCATTTATTCCATAAACCACAAAGCGTGAATAGACTCACATAGTTATGTAACATATAACACATAGAACATGCATAGGTCAATATTTCATGCTCAAGCATTTCCTAAACATAAACAAACATAACCAGCAGTTATTCTAAAANGTTATTCTAAAAATCACAAAGCATACATCTGTTTTCTGTCAGAAATTAGTGATCAAAAACCAGAGAGGTCCAAGACCTTATCCCAAGGTTTTTGATGATCCTAAGATCATTTTTCATGCTTAAAAATTCAGATTTTGAACCCAAATTCACGAAATGGCTGTTTTGCCCTTTTCCTCAAAATTACTGTTTTGCCCCGTAAAAGCCCTGTTTTCTTTGGAATTTTAGTTCTCAAAAACCCGATGGACTCAAGACTTGCCCTTAGGGTTTTTGATAGTTCTAAACCCATATTTTCTGAAAACAAACCCAGTTTTTCAGTCCCAAGCCACGAAATTCCCGTTTTGCCCTTTTTCATAAAAATCCCGTTCTCTGCCTGTTTGCTGAGAAATTCATCGGGGACTCCAAAAATCATAAAACATGACATCCCCACTCAAAATTTCGTGTAGAATCTAAAAATAACATTACTTTTTCATGATAAAAATCTCAGCATACAGTTCCCTTTAAAATCATGTCATATGCCTATTTCCGTCTTAGGCGTACCTATGTTCTGACAGAATCACAGATAGCACCAACAGATCCAGACAATCATCAACAACATATATACATCAAAGTCACATAAAAGGCATCCTAATCACAGATGTATCTAGCATAAAACATAGCTCAAAGATCATGATACATCTTCAATCACATAGATAGTGATTATGTCGGTTTACCCACGTTTTACGGTTCCGGTGTTTCCTGTAGACTTCTAGCTTGCTTTGATGGCTGACGAGCACCAAAACGTCGTTAGATTTTAGTGCGCGGCCAAATAATAATTTATAAACCA
>QANU01068146.1:22752-35679 GCA_003254905.1 Nissolia schottii | reverse complement strand
CACTGAGGACTCAGAGTTCTCACCCCCACTCGATTATGGATCCAGGAGCAACCGAGGATTATAAGGGCTACGAGGAGTACCCAGAAGTGCCGCCCGCCGAACCGTGAAGCAGGGCAGCCAGACAGACCGCGGGTCCCGCTTTAGCACGTAGCCGCTTTGCTTTATTTCGGAATACTTGTTTTGTATCTATCTATGTAAGATGGGTGTATGTAGACTACTTTATTATTGTTGATGTAATTAAGTGTAATGGACCATGTATCTGTTTATCTTAGATCTTCTGGACACGAATCTCTGGTCCGCTAAGCTCACGCTCTACCGTTTGTAATATATATGTTCACCATCACGCACGGCTCATAATTTGGATACGCACATAATGAATAGTATGTTCAAAAAAAAATGGTCCGTATGTTGTTATAAATCGTATTTTCAAAAAGGCTAAAGGTTATGAATATCCTACCAATGAATCAACAACCTAGTGAGCGTTGCACATGGCTCGAGCATGGGCGGCTAGCTAGGGTGTTGCATCCGGTATCGCCGGTTCCCCCACCAGTGATGGGGGAAAGAGTCCTCGTACGCCGTACGTGGTTTACACCACGGACTCATCACGGGGAGGCTGGGCCTTCGAGAGCCCCGGGAGGACTATCACCTCTGATCGAGGGCGACGAGGAGATAGAGGAGGACTCCCCCTATNCGCACGCCGTACGTGGTTTACACCACGGACTCATCACGGGGAGGCTGGGCCTTCGAGAGCCCCGGGAGGACTATCACCTCTGATCGAGGGCGACGAGGAGATAGAGGAGGACTCCCCCCTATCGCCATCTCCAGATAATATGGAGGTGGATATCGGAGGAGGTACTGAGGAGGATTCCCCCATCTCCTGGTTATCCGATGATATGGAGGTAGACGAGGAGGATCCGGAGGAGGATATGGATGGTAGTGATGGTGATGGCGGTGACAGTGACGACCCCGGTGAGGGGGATATGACGGAGGACCTGGGAGCCGGAGCAGATGAGTAGAGGACAGATGTTGGAGCAGTTTTAGGGACTTTTGTACGGGCTAAATGAGTAGTGTTCATTAGCCTTAGTAGTAGTATTTTATGTTTCAAAAAAAAAAGGGGTTAGTATTTCTATGTTAATGTAAAAACTATGTATGAAACAGTGTGCCTTGTACATATATATATGATGCTTATGAAATTAGTACTGTTATTACATCATTCCGTTTTGTATGAAAAATGTAAATGGGACCTTTTATATATTCCATCGTACTGCCATACCTTTAATTACTATACGCTTATGCATGCATGGCTCCTACTTCACTAAGGTATAAAAGTTTTTAATTGGTCCATATTTTGCTTAAGCCAAGTAACTTCAAAAAATAATAAGACCTATAAATATGTCAACCAAGTATGTAGCGACCCAATTATGCATGGCTTATGACTCGAGTGTAAGCTAGCTAGATGGGGTGTTACATAATAGGTTAATGGATACATGAAACTATGATATGATTCAATTCCCAACAAGCTCTGGATCTACATCTGATTTGTTGCTCTTTATTTTCATGTAATTTATTTCTTTAGCTTATTTAACTATCATATCAAATTACCAAACCTCCACTTCATTGTTTAATTAACTAAACTCAAGAACGATATTTTGCAACTCTCTGTGGATTCGACTATACTGCAATTGGATTCCTCGTGAATCTGAAAGCCGTAAAGAAGGATATATATATTTAATTTGACGATGAAAGTGTAAAATGAGCTTTCAACAAAATTAGCACGGTGTGACAAACTGAAGCTGTGTTAAGATTGGAGAAGGTGTTGTTTCGCTTTCAACAAATTTGCCGCCATTATCAGGGAGTTGCGTCAAAATACATAGCTTGAGTTTTGATTGATTAAGCAATTATGAATAGTTGTAAAATATTGTATAGTTCTATTTTGTTATTTTGTAAACTCTCTTGTTCTAATCTTATTGGCTAGTGTACATTTCTTTAACTCTTGCGAGGTAAAGCTTCTAAAGATCAATTGTTGTTTGACCCTGAGATTGAAGCTACTTCAAGGAAGAACAGTAAAAAGAAGAAAAGACAAGTAGCCAAACAAAGACAGGAGCAGGAGGCAACTTCATCGTCAATCTCTTCAGAAACCAACCAAGAAGAAACCGTGACTGACAACACAGGAGCTGGTAATGCTACAGGAGCCAGTGACAACAGGGGTTTTGTAAACTTCACCCCTAGGAACATCATAAGAATGAGCAGAACTATGGAGTTCAACGATCACCTTAGATGCAACCTGGCCCAGTACAATTATTATATGCTAATCCGTTTGCAGGTTTGGATTATGAGGACCCTTATGCTCATTTGACAAAGTTCTATGAACTTTGTGGGACCGCGGTGTAACGACTCGATTATTTCGTATACGGAAAACCGCGGGTTAGCCGTCATGGAGAATCGAAAAGTATTCCGAGGACCCCGAAGGGGGGAATTTACCCGGTAAAATCTTCGAAACAGTGGCCGGAGTTAGGTTGGGTTGTCCGGGAAATTTTCCAGCGCATCCGGGAGAAGTTCGACTCAAACGGAATTTGTTACGGATACCGGGAAACGCTCCTGGGATTTTTGCATCCGATAAAACGGTCAAGAGTCCCAGGTGGTAGCTCCCGAGTCGAAGGGAAAAATCAATAGGTCACGGCGATATGCCCGGAATATTTTTAAGGCAACCGAGGTGTGAGAAATTGATTTAAACGCGATGGAACGGGACCAAAATGGCCCAAAAAGGAATTTATCTTCCTTAGGAGATAATTAACTCTTTTAGAATAAATAAATAAATAAACAAATAGTAACAATAATAAGATAATAATAATAATAATAATAACAAAAGGTAAACAAAAGAAAAAGAAAAAGGAAATTGAAAAAAGGAAAAAGGTTCAGGCTATAAATAGCCACTTCAGACGTCCTTTTCATTTCCTTTTCACAAAAACACATGTCCCACTCAGGCACATCGCGAAAGCGTTTTTGGACTCCGGAAAAATTGTGGGCACTCACTACCGTGAGGGGGAAATTCTCTACTTCAACTCCACCGGACCGGAATCTCCATCCGATGTGGGTAACTCTAAGCCCACTGTCTATGTGGTTTGTTTAATGATTGCTTAAATGCATTTCTGTGTATGTGAATGAAAAACTATTTTGCAAAAACTATGAGAAATGAGTTAGGAAAGCTAGATTTAGAGGATTTTGAGGTTTGGAAACCATAACTGTATGGATTGGATTACTGTAGAAGCGAAAAATGTTTCGCGGAGAAAACCCTGGAGAATTTGCACTCTGGGGCGATTTTTTTTACTGTAGCATTCGATTGAATTCCCACGGATTCGATTGAAAGAAGACTTTGGGATTTCAATCGATTGCTGAGGGATTTCACTCGAATGAAAGACCGCGACGGATTTCAATCGAATACTTGAGGATTTCAATCGAATGAAACCCCGAGAAGGATTTCAGCCGATTGAATCCCTGAGGGATTCGATTGAAAGAAGCAATCGAATGCCTAATGGAAACTTATAATTTTGAAGGTTCTATGGAATCCAACCTGCATAGTTATGGATGTCTTTGCATAATTCAAGCCAGCATCATGAGGAGAGGCCGTCGTAGGAGTTAGGGCGACCTTAGATAATTAGAGGTTCACCTTAAAAGTTTAACGAAGATCATAATGAAACTCTAGGAAATAAAGAGAGTTAGGAAGGTCCCGACCCCAGTTGGTGCGGTAGACCAAGTTAAGGAGTCTAGTTATATGATTAGGAATCCCTATTCTCTTGGCAAAGTCTTACAGACACGCCCCTCGCCAATCCAGCAAGATGGATTGGTCATGAATAACGCAGGTAAAGAGACCTGACCACGATAAGAAACGGGCACAGGCCCAGCTATGAAACCCAGGCATAGGCCTGCGTGAATGAAATGAAACTAAGGGGCCCCACTAAAAGAGGAAAGGGAAACGGATCGCGCCATAGGGCCGGTCAAAGCGTGTCCACGCTTGATCATTCATAGGTCTGATCCCTCGACATGCCATAGGGGATGGTTGCACTAATTGCATTCGATGTTTACCTCCTATGAGCCTTACATGGTTAGCTACTATACCGGTAAAGAGCGCCACCGGGTCGATGAAATAGTCGCAAATAGAGGTTGTAGGCCGAGGCCACGGCTACAAAGGTGTAAGGACTAAGTAGGACGCAGCCACAGAGCGCGTAAGAGATTCCCAAGTCCCCTCATGCACTATGTAGTCACATGTATGATTTGATGAATGATGATATGATGATAACTATGTATGTATACCTGTTTAAGCATTATGTATAACTGTTCATACATTATGTATCGTCAAGGGAACGTCCGAAGACGAAGAGTATGTCTCTAGGAACAACGTACAGTTAACAAGCACGAAGCCTAGGTAATGACAAGACTAGACACCCAGTCACCTAGTAAAATAGATAAAGCTGCTCAGGGTGTAGGCACAAGATAATAACTGGTAGGATTTAGTATAGCATGAAACGTAGAGGTTTCCTGAGTGGCTGGAGAATGCCCGAGTAATTGAACTATAGTAGCCACGTATAGTTTCCACTAAGAACGCAATCGTTCTTATCCCCACTCATGTATGGCTCCAGCTGACCAGCATGTCTTTACCGCCACCCAAGGATGTTTGGCTGTTCACACGCTCTCGACAGCGCAACTATCGGACCTATACCTTGTTGGAGACCAGCATGTTCGCCCCCGCAAACTTCCCAGGAGAGAGCCCCGAGCAGGTGCGCCGTAGACTTCGCGGGCTAGGGTCATCGCCTATGCGTCCTATCTGGATCGACGAGTGTCCGGGTAGCAGCTCTCATGACCCGATTCACTTGGACGATGAGGATACCCCTCCACCACGGAGACCAGAGCCACCACAGAGGCCTGAGCCTGAGGCCAATCCAGAGCCAACTACACCGCCGCCGGTACGAGGGAGAGGTATACGCACAACTACCCGCAAGAGTGTACTCCCAGTGTGACCACGCATAATCATGACCCGAGAGTTCACCACCGTGACAGGGATCTCGAGCGAGGACGAGGTGGATCCCGCAGAGCTGAAGGAGGATTCTGACGGGTAGGGTATCAGTATGCCGCCAGAGATGCAACCATAGGAGTATGTAGTACATGAAATGAGTAGTAGTCATCCGTGTACGTAGGGTTAGTTTTCTTGTTTTAGGTTATATATATGGAGTATTGTATATACATGGATGAACTGATGCAGACTATGTATGTCCACAGTAGGACAAGGATGCTTGTTATTATAAAAATGTATAATTATGTGTGTGCTATCTGTGGGCCGTATGTGTATTTTCTTCGGGTACTCGCTGTACGCCAGGTATGAACTCGTGCTTCCTTATTTTCTTTTTCAATACACTTATGCGATGTACGATGCGTATGGCTCAATATTTTTATAGAACAATGAAAATGTTTTTTAAATTGGCCTTCTATGTTGTAAACCCTAATTTCCAACCAGGATATAGAATCATAATGGTTCGTAGCACCAGAAGAGCACCACCTAACTAGAAAGTCTATGACTTAAGCATAGGCCGACTAGTTAGGGTGTTTCACGCGGGAATGCTGAAAGCCGATGAAGAATCAATCTTTTTGAGGATGTTTCCCCTGACGCTGATTGGAAAAGCCAAAGGGTGGTTGCTGGATCAACCACAAAATATTTTGTCTAATTGCGATCAATTAGAGGAGAAGTTCTGTGCGAGGTATTTTTCTCAATCGAAATTTATGGATTTAAAAACTGCAATCTCTACTTTTGTGCAGGCACCCGGAGAAAGTCTCTGTGAGGCCTGGGAAAGGTACAAATCCATGCTGAGGAAATACACCAATCATGAGTTTGACGCGTGAACACAAATTCATATCTTTAGAAATGGACTCCAACAACAGCACAAACTAATGCTTGATGCTGCCGCTGGTGGACATATAATGTCCAAAATACCTGAAGAAGCAATCTCTATCATTGATTCCATGGCCTTGAAGGATCAACAAGGCCAATACCATAGAGGACCCACAAGAGGAGGAATTCTTGAATTAGGCACAAACGATGCAACACTCGTTCAAAACAAGCAACTCCAACAACAAATAGATGAGGTGAAGAAGACCTTAAGCGAGCTATCAAAGCAAATCAGAGAAGCTCATGACGCTAAAAAGCAACAGGTATTTCAATGTGAAATTTGTAATGGTGGTCACCAGTTTAGTGCTTGTCATTTCAGGGAAGAGGAAGTCCACTTCCTTGACAACCAACAAAGGCCGCCTTATCAGAATAATTTCCAAAGAGGGCCAAATTTTCAGTCATGGAGGCAAGAGGCAGGACCTTTATTCAACAAAGCTCCGCAACAGCCATATCAACAACCCCGCCCCTGCAAAAGCTGCTGGAGCATTTATTACGCCGCGTGAAATGATTACGTCGCTCAGCGATTAACCATTACCGCTCAGCGAATAAGGCTTTATCGGTCAACGAGGGTACCTTTACCGCTGAGCGATGCCCTCGAATTTTGCCTATAAATAGGAGGCCATGTATTCATTGAAGACAATCTTCCATAACCCCTTCTTTCACCAAGATTTCATTCTTTTACATTTTCATTTGTTATTTCAAGAGCTTAGGTTAGTTTAGCAACAAAGAGGAGGCTGGTGAAGGAGCCAGGAGATCGAGGAAGCTTGGCGAGCCGCTGTCATGATAGCGCGATAACGTGTCATGGTAAGCGTCCAAACCTTGCCTCTGAGATTCTCTTGTAAGATGGATTTCTAATCCTCTTGTTGTTGGGATTTTGATGAACATTGTAGTATGATTGTATCCATGTAACTTTTTTGCATATGAATCTATTAATTTCTATTGATTAGCTTGAATGATTTTAATCTTAATGCTAGCTTTTGTTTAGTGTTTTGATTCTTGATTTGGGACTTACTTGTATGAACGAAAGTTATACTAATTAAGCCGTAACCATGTTAATATCACTATTGCTATGCTTAACTAGATTCTAGGCTTGAAAGTTGTGAATGAATGTTACAATCATTAGAGTCGGATCTAAATCAGTTCATCTAATCTGAGTTGCCGTAACTGGAATAAGGATTAGCCGTTTTAACATCTGGAATAATGCTGGTATACTTTGTTAAGTTTGTGTGCAAAAGTGATAACTTAATAAAAGAAACATGTGATCTTTTTATGCGCAAAAGCGATGAACAAGTTAAGAACTGGTGGTGGGCAATCAATGAAATGGTAATTCTATGTAATAAATTAATGGATACATGAAACTATGGTATGATTCAATTCCCAACAAGCTCTGGATCTACCTCTGATTTGTTGCCTCTTTGTTTTCATGTCATTTATTTCTTTAGTTTGTTTAATTGTCATATCAAATTACCAAACCTCCACTTCATTGTTTAATTAACTAAACTCAAGAATGGTATTTTGCAACTCTCTGTGGATTCGACTATACTGCAACTGGATTCCTCGTGAATCTGAAAGCCGTAAAGAAGGATTTATATATATTTAATTTGACGACGAAAGTGTAAAATGAGCTTTCAACAAAATTAGCATAGTGTGACAAACTGAAGCTGTGTTAAGATTGGAGAAGGTGCTATTTGGCTTTCAACAAATTTGGCGCCGTTGCTGGGGAGTTGCGTCAAAATACATAGCTTGAGTTTTGATTGATTAAGCAATTATGAATATTTGTAAAATATTGTATAGTTCTATTTTGTTATTTTGTAAACTCTCTTGTTCTAATCTTATTGGCTAGTGTACATTTCTTTAGCTCTTGCGAGGTAAAGCTTCTAAAGATCAATTATTGTTTGACCCTGAGATTGAAGCTACTTCAAGGAAGAATAGTAAAAAGAAGAAAAGACAAGTAGCCAAACAAAGACAGGAGCAGGAGGCAACTTCATCATCAATCTCTTCAGAAACCAACCAAGAAGAAACCATGACTGACAACATAGGAGCTGGTAACGCTACAGGAGCCAGTGACAACAGGGGTTTTGTAAACTTCACCCCTAGGAACATCATAAGAATGAGCAGAACCACCGGAGCTCAACGATCACATCAGATGCAACCTGGCCTGGTACAATTATTATATGCTAATCCGTTTGCAGGTTTGGATCATGAGGACCCTTATGCTCATTTGACAACGTTCTACGAACTTTGTGGGACCGCGGGAATGTCGAAAGCCGACGAAGAATCAATCTTTTTGAGGATGTTTCCCCTGACGCTGATTGGAAAAGCCAAAGAGTGGTTGCTGGATCAACCACAAAATATTTTGTCTAGTTGCGATCAATTAGAGGAGAAGTTCTGTGCGAGGTATTTTTCTCAATCGAAATTTATGGATTCAAATACTGTAATCTCTACTTTTGTGCAGGCACCTGGAGAAAGTCTCTGTGAGGCTTGGGAAAGGTTCATATCCATGCTGAGGAAATGCCCCAATCATGAGTTTGACGCGCGGACACAAATTCATATCTTCAGAAATGGACTCCAACAACAGCACAAACTGATGCTTGATGCTGCCGCTAGTAGACAGATAATGTCCAAAACACCTGAAGAAGCAATCTCTATCATTGATTCCATGGCCATGACGGATCAACAAGGCCAATACCACAGAGGACCCTAAAGAGGAGGAATGCTTGAATTAGGCACAAATGATGCAACACTCGCTCAAAACAAGCAACTCCAACAACAAATAGATGAGGTGAAGAAGACCTTAAGCGAGTTGTCAAAGCAAATCAGAGAAGCTCATGACGCTAAAAAGCAACAGGTATTTCAATGTGAAATTTGTAATGGTGATCACCCGTCTAGTGCTTGTCATTTCAGGGAAGAGGAAGTCCACTTCCTTGACAACCAACAAAGGCCGCCTTATCAGAATAATTTCCAAGGAGGGCCAAATTTTCAGTCATGGAGGCAAGAGGCAGGACCTTTATTCAACAAAGCTCTGCAACAGCATTATAAACAACGCCGCCCCTGCAAAAGCTGCCGGAGCATTTATTACGCCGCGTGAAATGATTATGCCGCTCAGCGATTAACCATTACCGCTCAGCGAATAAGGCTTTATCGCTCAGCGAGGGTACCTTTACCGCTGAGCGATGCCCTCGAATTTTGCCTATAAATAGGAGGCCATGCATTCATTGAAGACAATCTTCCATAACCCCTTTTTCCACCAAGATTTCATTCTTTTACATTTTCATTTGTATTTCAAGAGCTTAGGTTAGTTTAGCAACAAAGAGGAGGCTGGTGAAGGAGCCAGGAGATCGAGGAAGCTTGCCGAGCTGCTGTCATGATAGCGTGATAACGTGTCATGGTAAGCGTCCAAACCTTGCCTCTGAGATTCTCTTGTAAGATGGATTTCTAATCCTCTTGTTGTTGGGATTTTGATGAACATTGTAGTATGCTTGTATCCATGTAACTTTTTGCATATGAATCTATTAATTTCTATTGATTAGCTTGAATGATTTTAATCTTAATGCTAGCTTTTGTTTAGTGTTTTGATTCTTGATTTGGGACTTACTTGTATGAACGAAAGTTATACTAATTAAGTCGTAACCATGTTAATATCACTATTGCTATGTGAACGACAGTTACAGTCATTAGAGTCGGATCTAAATCAGTTCATATAATCTGAGTTGCCGTAACTAGAATACAGATTACCCGTTTTAACATCTGGAATAATGCTAGTGTACTTTGTTAAGTTTGTGTGCGAAAGTAACAACTTAATACAAGAAACTTGTGATCTTTTCATGCGCGAAAGCGATGAACAAGTTAAGAATTGGTGGCGGGCAATCAATGAAATGGTAATTCTATGTAATAAGTTAATGGATACATGAAACTATGATATGATTCAATTCCCAACAAGCTCTGGATCTACCTCTGATTTGTTGCCTCTTTATTTTCATGTCATTTATTTCTTTAGTTTATTTAACTATCATATCAAATTACCAAACCTTCACTTCATTGTTTAATTAAATAAACTCAAGAACGGTATTTTGCAACTCTCTGTTGATTCGACTATACCCGACTATACTGCAATTGGATTCCTCGTGAATCTGAAAGCCGTAAAGAAGGATTTATATATATTTAATTTGACGACGAAAGTGTAAAATGAGCTTTCAACAAAATTAGCACAGTGTGACAAACTGAAGCTGTGTTAAGATTGGAGAAGGTGCTATTTGGCTTTCAACAAGTCTCCTAGGCGCTCTAAGGGCTCCTCCTCACTGCTCAGGTCCGTCACTGCGGAGAAGTCGCATGGGACGAAGCGGCGTGGCCGAGCTGAGAGTATCATCTTCCTGGCTGTGGTCCTGAGGCCTCGGGCTCGAACAATCAGAGTAGACACGCCAGGGTCTGTGACTAGCGTCGGGGCTGGGTGGGGCTCGGCTCTGGCTCCGATGGAGGCCTCTCCTCCTCACCGTTCAGGCCAATCGGATCTCAGCTGCTGCTCCCTGGACGCTCATCAATCCAGATCAGATGCATCGGCGATGACCTTGGGGCTTCGAGTCTCTGTCTAGGAGGAATCGGGCTCGTCTGGTAGATGTGCAGGTGCGAAGGTGCTCATCTCAAGAAGAGTGTCTGTACGGTAGTTACGCATACGGGTGCGGGTAAATAACCATACGTTCTTGACTGGTGGGGATGTCATGGCTGCAAGCTAGATCCATAATCGAGTGGGGGTGAGAACTCTGGGTCCTCAGTGGGTCTCCGTGGCTATTAATGGTTCATTTACTCGAGTATCCTCTAGGCCATTCAGGGGGTTTCTAAGTGATCATGCATACTACAACCCTACTGGTTCATTGTCTTTCGCTAGGACCCTGAACAACTTTATCCAAGTTAGCTAGGTGACTGGGGAACTAGTCTTTCTTACGAAGTTTGCGTGCTTGCTGATTACAATTCCACTAATCGTCTCGGGTCACTCCCTTGACGTACATACTGCACAAACAATTACCAATACATATTAACTCATATGCAGACAGTCATTCAATCACATATATATATAGTTACATAGTGCATGGGGGCATTGGGGATCTCTTACGCGTACCGGCTGGTCGGGTTAGCGTCGTGCTTCTCCGCTTTGGCACATACCGGCTGGCGGGGTTAGTGCATCTTTTCTTAGGCATACCGGCTGGCCGGGTTAGCACTTTCTCTCCTTACGCGTATCAGTTGGCCGAGTTAGCGCTTTTTCCTCTACTTCCTCCTCTTTCTGTCCATCCTCTACCTTCCTTGTGTCATTAACCTCTTCGAACCAATCCACCCTGGGGTGACTGACTCGTTAACCAATCCTCACTAGTGGGGACGGGCGAGGTAACACATCAACCAATCCAACTTTGTGAACTGGTAAGGGGCTTGTCTGTAAGACTTTGCCAAGAGAGGGCTTCCTAGCATATAACTATATACGTGTTCCCTAAGTTCCGTTATTATCTTTATACATTAGGTAATTAACCTCTAATTCTATAGGGTTATCCTAACACCTATGCACAACCCCTTCCTCATGATGCATGCTCTAATACACCATAATGGACTCGGTCTTACTCCTTGGATCCCTTGGAACCACCAAAGTCTCAAGTATGCCAGGTTTCATTCGAATACTTGGAGGGGCATTGCAACACCCTAGCTAGTTGGCCTATGCTTAAGTCATAGGTTTCCCTGGCTAGGTAGTTGAATTCTGGGCTGTGAACTATTACCGTTCTAGCTTACTAGTTAAAATTAGGGTTACTGAAAATATGGGCCAATTTGAACCTTCTTTGGACATACGTGCATAAGAAAATAAAGAGCCATGCGAGTAATATAACGACTAGCGACATAATTAAAGGATATCTGGGTAGGGATGCATACCTGTAGTGCGGAGCTTTATCGGCAGACAATACACATAGGGGCCCGAAGATACACAAACATTTCTTTTACTAGAATATATAAAGTTCATACATAAGAAAGGGAAACAATATAGATACCAGTAGTAGTAATAATGTACATAACAGTAGCAGTATTATACAAAAGCGGAAACTAAAAGCACCTACATACACGAGCGGCACATCTCGCTTCGTGTATGGTACAATACCCTAATCCTGCAAAAGGGGTCTGGCTGGCATCCTCCTAGTCATAGTCTCCCGGCTGCTCCATAGGCNTCATAGTCTCCTGGCTGCTCCATAGGCTCCTCCTCCTCGCTGCTGCTCAGATCTGCCACCTCCGAGAAGCCGCGTGGGATGAAGCGCTGCGACCGGACGGTCAGTATCCTCTTTCGTGCTGTGACCCGGCAACCTCGAGCGCGAACTGGCGGCGCTGGCGTAGGTGTCGGCTCGGGCTCGGAGGGAGGTATCTCCTCATCGCCATTGAGACGAATTGGGTTCCGGCTGCTGCTCCCCGGAAGCCCGTCCACCAAGATTGGGTTCAGCGGTGAAGTGCCTGGGGCTCCAAGCCTCGGTCTAGGAGAATGATCCTGATCGTCAGGGAGGCGCGCGGGCGCGTACGTATCCGTCTCCAGAAGGGTGCCAGTACGGTAGTTGCGCATGCGCGTGCGCGTAAAGAGCCATACGTCCTTGGCCGGTGGTGAGGTCATAGCTGCACGCTGGATCCATAGTCGAGTGGGGGTGAGAACTCTGAGTCCTCAGTGGGTCCCTATGGCTACCTATGATTCATTTACTCGAATATCCTCCAGGCCGCTCAGGTGTTTCTAGGTGAAAACATGTATACTGGCATCCTACTAATTATTATCTGGCCTAAGGCCCTGAACGGCTTTATCTAAGATTATCTATGTGATAGGGGAACTAGTCTTTCTTACTAAGTCTGCGTGCTTGTCAATTCTACAATGCAATTATAATTAAGCTATCAGTCTAGGGTCGCTCCGTTGACTTCCATCATACATAAACATCCATGACTATGCATATATACTTTATCACATATATACTGACATACATACA
>QANU01068146.1:0-21957 GCA_003254905.1 Nissolia schottii | reverse complement strand
TAAACCACATAGACAGTGGGCTTAGGGTTACCCACCTCCGATCGGGATTCCGATTCGGTGACTCTGAAGGGGAGATGGTCCTCTTCGCGATGGCGTGCTCCGGCTAATTTTCAGAGACTCCGGCACGAAATCTAGCAGTGTCGGAACGTGACCCACGGTTGCTCACTGAATGTAACTTCTGAAGAACGAAGAAGTTATTTATAATAACCTCGCACAGTGAAATTATTTCACTTTCTTTTCCTTTTCCTTTTACCCTTTCTCTCCTTTCTCTCACGTTTCTTTTCCTTTCCTGAAGCTTTCAGCTTCTTATAATTATTATTATATTATTATTATTTATTTATTTCTTCTTCTCTTTGTTTGTTTATTCCTTTATCTATTTATTTATTTATTCTTTTATTCATTTGCCCTTCTCTTTGTTTATTTCTTCATTTATTTATTTAATTATTTATTAATTCTTTTTAATTCTTTGTTCATTTATTTATTCGTTCGTTTACTCACTTGTTTATTCTTTCATTTATTCCTTCACTCGTTGATTTAGGTATTACTCGACTCCCTTCGTTTCCTCAACGTTTTTCGGCCGTCCTCGGCTATCCACGGTTAACCTTTCAACGTGCAAAAATACGGGATGTTACAGGCATTCCAATGAAATCCCTCGGAGTTCTTTCATTTGATTGAAATGGATTTTCATTCGACAGAATTCCCTTAACATTCTTTCATTCGAATACCAGGGGATTCATTCAATTGAATTCCTGAAATTTGTAACATCCCGTGCTTCTACGAGCCGGTAGGTTAGCCGTTAACGGCTGAGAACGGCCGGGGAAATGCCAAAGGAAGTAAGGGAAGCAGAATTAGATCCACTAAACCCTGGAAAATTGGAGAGACGGACCAGGTTTAGCAGTTTTATAATTTTCGGGAGCCGCCGGACGAGTTTCGACTCGAACGGAAATTTCCCGGATACTGTAAAACGTTCGTAGGATTCTTCGGCTCGGTGAAAGAGTCCATGTTCCCTGAAAAATTTCTCTGGATTGAGGGGAAAAATAAATGGGGTGTAACAGTATGTCCGGAATATTTTTAAGGCAACCGGAAGCAGGATTTTTTGGACAAAACGCGAGCGAAGGAAAACGGAGCTGGAGGAAGGGCATTAGCTTCTCAGGGAAGCTAAGTAATAAATAAATAAATAAATAAATAATATAATAATAATAATAATAAATATAAGAAGCTAAAGCAGAGCTTCAGCAAAACGTCAAAACAAAGAAATAAAAGTAAAAAGAAAGGAAAACTAGCGTTGCACTGTGCACGGTTATTTATAACTTTGTAGCTTCTCAGAAGTTACACTCCGTAGGTAGCCGAGGGTTTCGTTCTGACACATCTAGAGTTCGTGCCAGAGTCTCCGAAAATTTGCTAGAGCACACCATCGTGAAGAGGACAATCTCCCCTTCAGAGTCACCGAATCGGAATCCCGATCGGAGGTGGATAATCCTAAGCCCACTATCTATGTGGTTTAAATTCTTACATGTATATGTGCCTATTTGTATATCTGACTACATAACTATTAAGTAGTATTTTGGGGGGAGAATAATGTAAAAAGGGTTTTGTGAACGATGGAGGAATGGAACGCGTAATTGTACTACTTGGAACCCTAGGAACAGTAAAGATTTGAGAACTGGAGTCTTGGGAGGCGATTTTTGTAGTCTTCATTCGAATACTATAGGAATTCAATTGAATGAAAGCCCAGATGAGCTTTCCTTCGAATGAATTCCTCAGCAGTCGAATGAGGCAAATTTTTAGGAATTCAATCGAATGAATCCCCTAGTATTCGAATGAAAGAATGCCGAGGGAATCTAGTCGAATAAAAGCCTATTCCAATCGAATGAAAGGACTCCGAGGGATTTCATTCGAATACCACAGCTAGTATTCGAATGAAACCTGGCAGAGTTGGGAGTTTAATGTTTCTAAGGGATCTAAGAAGTAAGGTTAGGCCATATCTATGTGTTTAAGCATGCATCATGAGGTAGGGTCGTCGTAGGAGTTAGGACGACTTTAGACAATTAGAAGTTCACGCTAAAATTTAATGAAGATCATAATTGAACCCTAGGGAATAAAAGTAGAGCCGAGGTGACGAATCACCAAGGATTCGGACGACCTTAGCCAGAGTCAGTAGTTATATGACTAGGAAATCCCTATTCTCTTGGCAAAGTCTTACAGACACGCCCCTCGCCAATTCAGCAAGATGGATTGGTCATGAGCAACGCAGGTAGAGAGACCTGACCACGATGAGAAACGGGCATAGGCCCAGCTACGACCAACAGGCATAGGCCTTCATGAATGAAAGAAACTAAGGGGCCCCATTAAAAGAGGAAAATGAAACCGGATCGAGTCATAGGGCCGATCTAAGCGCGTCCACGCCTGATCATTCATATGTCTGATCCCTCGCCATGCCATAGGGGATGGTTCCACTAATTGTATTCGATATTTACCTCCTATGAGCCTTACGTGGTTAGCTACCATACCGGTAAAGAGCGCTGCCGGGTCGATACAATAGTAGCAAAAAGAGGTTGTAGTCCGAGGCCACGACTACAAAGGTGCGAAGGACTAAGTAGGACACAGCCACAGAGCGCGTAAGAGATCCCCAGATTTCCTCATGCACCACATAATTAAATGTATGAATTGATGACTTATGATGTGATGATAAACATGTATGTATATCTATTTAAGCATTATGAATAACTGTTTATGCATTATGTATCGTCAAGGGAACGACCCGAGACGAGTAGTTTAATTACGATCAAAAGATAAGAGTAATAATCACGCAGCCATAGTAAGAAAGACTAGTTCCTATTCACCTAGTTAATGTAGATAAAGCTGTTCAGGGACTTAGCAAAAGATAATAATCAGTAGGGTTTATAGTATGCATGATCACTTAGAAACCCCTGAGTGGCCTGGAGGATACTCAAGTAAATGAACCCTTGGTAGCCACAGGAGACTCACTGAGGACCTAGAGTTCTCACCCCCACTCGATTATGGATCCAGCTTGCAGCTATGGCTTCGCCACCAGCCAAGGGCGTTTGGCTATTCACGCGCACTCGCATGCGCAACTACCGCACCGATACCCTCCTGGAGACGAGCACGTACGCGCCCGCACGCCTACCCGATGAGCCTGATCATCCTCCCAAACCGAGGCTTGGAGCCCCAGGTACTTCGCCGCTGAACCCTATTTGGGTGGACGAGCGTCCAGGAGGTAGCAGCAGGGATCCGATTCGCCTCAATGACGATGAGAAGATGCCTCTGTCCGAGCCTGAGCAGACGCCTACGCCAGCCCTGACGCCAGCTACCGATCGAGGTGCATACACTCCACCAGTTCGAGCTCGAGGTCGCCGGACCACTGCACGGAAGAGGATACTGACCGCCCGACCGCATCGCTTCGCCCCACGTGGCTTCTCGGCGGTGACGGATCTGAGTAGCAGTGAGGAGGAGGAGCCTCTGGAGCAACTAGGAGACTCTGAGTAGGTGGAGGCCAGCCAGACCCGTTTGCAGAGTTAGGTTGTTGTACCGTACATGAAGCGAGATGTGCCGCTCGTGTACGTAGTTTGGTTTTAGTCTCCGCATTTGTATATTATTACTACTGTTTATGTATATTATTATCCTCTGGATAGCACTATGTATAAACCTTATGTATGATATTAAAATGGAATGTTGTGTATCTTCGGGCTCCTATGTGTACTTTCTGCCGCTAAAGCTCCACGCTACAGGTATGTATTTGTACTCTCTTATCTTTTAGCTATGTCGTTATTCGCTGTATTACTCGCAAGGCTCGTTACTTTTCGTATACCGGTATTTACAAAAGAGGTTTCAAATTGGCCCGTATTTTCAGTAACCCTAATTTCAATGGATAAGCTAGAACGGTAATAGTTCACAGCCCAGCAGTCAACCACCTAGCCTAGGAAACCGATGACTTAAGCATAGGCCAACTAGCTAGGGTGTTGCAAAATTTGCCTTCATTCTATTGCAGAGGAATTCATTCGAAGAAAGCTCATTTTGGCTCTCATTCGACTGAAAAACTTGGGTATTCGAATGAATGCTAAAAAAATCGCCTCCCCGAGACTCCAGTTCTCAATTTCCACTGTTCCTAGGGTTCCAAGTAGTACAGTTATGCATTTTATTTCTCAATATTTGACAAAACCCTTTTTATCCTGTATCCCCCCAAAATACTACTTAACAATTCTACACTCAGATACACAGATATGCACATATACAGTTAAAAATTAAACCACATAGACAGTGGGCTTAGGATTACCCACATCTGATGGAGATTCCGAATCGGTGGTCTTGAAGGGAGAATTTCCTCTTCAGGATGGCGTGCTCCGGCAATTTTCCTAAGACTCCGGCACGAAACCTAGATGTGTCGGAACGGGGCGGGTGTTTGTGAAAACGACGGAAAGTAAATGTAAATTTACGAAAGTTACGTGGTTATTTATAACCGTGCACAGTGACACTATTTTATTTTCTTTTTCCTTTTCTTTCTTTCCTTTTCCTACTTCAGAAGCGTTGCTTCTTCTGCTATTTTTTTTATTATTAATTTATTATTATTTATTAATTAGCTTCTCTCACAAGCTTCATCCCTTCCTGTCTAGCTTCGTTTTCGCTTGAATGCATTTTGTTCAAATAGTCTTACTCCCGTTGCCCTAAAAATATTTCGGACATACCGCTGTGATCCATTTATTTTTCCCTCAGTCCGGGACAGTTTTCCTCAGGATCAGGGACCTTCTTGCCGAGTCAAGAAATCCCACAGGCAATTTTCTGTATTCGAGAAATTTCCGTTTGAGTCAAAACTCGTCCAACGACTCCCAAAAATGATAAGACAGCTAAACCTAACCCAATTCCTTAAATTTCCCAGGGTTTCAGAGGTTTAACCGTTCTCCCCTCGATTCCTCGATGTTTCCCGGCCGTTCTCGGTAGCGAAACGGAAGGTTCTCGGTTCATGGAAGCACGGGATGTTACACACATCCTCCATGTTCTATCCTTTTTGGGCACAAGTAGGATTGGAACTCCACAAGGACTGAGACTTTCTCTCACATATCCTTTGACCATCAATTCTTGGACTTGTCTTTGAATCTCCTTGGTTTCTTTTGGATTTGTGCGGTATGCTGGACGGTTAGGCAATGAGGCTCCAGGAATGAGATCAATTCGATGTTTTATTCCTCTTACTGGTGGCTATCCCGGTGGTATCTCATTGGGAAAGACATCATCATATTCCTGCAAAAGAGATGAAATCGCACTAGGCAAAGATGTTACATCATTGGTGCTCAACATGGCCTCCTTGTACAAAAGAACTAGGAGGGTTTGGTGACAGTTCAAGGCTTGCTTAACATCACACTTTCTTGCCAATAGCAAACTCTTCTCTCTGTCTTCTTTTTCTCTTTTTTCTCTCAAGTTCTCCTCTTGTTTTCCACTCATTATTTTTGTTTTCTCATTTTCTTTCTCTTTTTTTCTTCTCTCACTCTCATTTTTCTTTTTTCTCTTTATTTTGTAACATCCCACTTTTTCCTTAAGAGGAATTTCATGTAATTAATATTTACAAGCCAGTTAGTGAGACTGAAGAGTTAAGTTAATTTAATGAATACATATAAAAGACACTAAATATAATAAATTATCATGGAGACAACACTATGCTTAAGAACATTAACATAACATAAACACCTAACGTCAATATGTTTATGAAATTAGTTCATAAAATAAATGTTAAAGTAAAGTAGATAAAGCCGTTCAGATAGGCCAGATAATAATTAGTAGGATATTTAGTATATATGTTCACTCAGAGATCTCTGAGCGGCCTGAAGTCCGACATAAGCTGATACGAGACTCAGGAACTAAAGTTATTTCCACTGAGAACCTACCGTTCTCATCCCCACTATTTTATGACTTCAGGTACAGAAGATGAGTCTTATTTTGAGGATGCAGATGAGCCGCCAGCTGAGCCATGAACGGCTATGACAGGATGAGCCTAGAGATAGATAGATGTTTGGATTTTGCCAAGGGCATACTGAGTAGTATTCCGGTAGCCCTTGTATTTTGCTGTTATGTATTCTTGACTATGTACTTGATCACTAGTTATGTACATATGATGTATATTTTATGTGCTGTATATACAATTACGTGACTTTGTCTGATGGACCACCTAGATATGTATTGGATGCTTTACTATTTTACAGTTATATGTTTTGTTATATTGTCCTTTCTGACGCATGGCTCTATTTTAGTAATTATGCATCATAAATGAAAAGTTTAAAATTGGTCCTTATTTTCTTAAGCCACTATTTTCAAAAGATAACTATGGACTAAGGTATTCCGACCAAGTAGATGACAACCTAGTGAGCATTGTTTACTACGTACGGGTAAACAGTTAGCTAGGGTGTTTCATTTGGTATCAGAACAGTTTGGTCCAAAAGAGCCTGAGGACTGAGCTGCACTATGCTTTCGAGCATTTCAGGCAGCAGTTGCAGGACGAGGCCGAGGTCAGTATCCACCGAGNTTACGGTGTATGTTCCAGCTAAGTGGTATGTGCTAAGTTTCTGTGTACTTGCCTCTCTTGAGACTGATCACCTTGAAATTGTGCAGGTACTACATATTAGATATGTCACCCCGCAGGGATCCTACACAACGCACTCCGGAGTCTGAAGAGCTTGTAGATGTCCTAAGGGAGATGGCCCAGGCTACTGCATTGATGGCCGCCTCCAATGCTCAACGCAATACTCCTCAGACAGCTCAGGAGATTGAGGCCACCAAGTTTTGGGATTTCTCACGCGCCCATCCACCAGTATTTGAAGGCGTGATGGACCCTGAATTGGTTCATGGCTGGATTAGGAAGCTGAAGCAGATCTTTGAAGATATCCCGTGCACAGAGCAGCAGAAGGTTAAATTTGCTTCCCGGAAGCTAAAGGGAGCAGCAGGGGAATGGTGGGATACAACCAAGCCCCAGTTTAGACGAGATGAGGATCCGGTGACTTGGAACAGGTTGAAGGAAGTGTTCTTGGACAAGTATTTTCCACAGGAGCTGCAAGATAGGAAAGAGGCAGAGTTCATGGATCTCAAACAGGGATCTATGACGGTGACCGAGTATACGGCAAAGTTTGAGAAACTTTGCCGGTATTCACCTATGTACAGGATACATCCAAGTGAAGGCTGGAAATGTGCAAAATATCAGCGAGGTCTGAAGCCAGAATTGAAGGTATTTCTGAATGTAGCAGGTGTTCACGATTATGCCACCTTGGTGAACACTTGTTTGGCTCAGGAGGAAGCCAATCGAGATCTAGCCCAGATGCATAGCGAGAGGTTCAAGAGAAGGTTTGATGGCGCTGGCAGTTCCCAGACAGAACAGAGAAAGAGGGGACCATTTCAGGCAGCAGTTGCAGGACGAGGCCGAGGTCAGTATCCACCGAGGCCACAGTAAGGATCAGGGAGAGTGCAGAGTCAGCCTAGAGCAGGGCCGGTAGGAGAAGGATCTCCAGCAACGAGATCTCCATCATCAGGTACTCCGAGCCGGAGCACGCCGGAGGCCCAGCAGCGAGTAGATCCACGTACACCTTGCCCAAAATGCGGTAGGGGACATTCTGGAGAGTGCTTAGCAGGTCAAGGAGTTTGTTTCATATGCAGAAAAGTAGGCCATTTTGTGAGGGATTGTCCAGCAGCTCCGCCTCCTACCCTGCGTCAGGGCAGAGTGTTTACCATGGAAGCCGAGGAAGCTAAGGAGAAAGAAGGTCTGATTTTGGGTAATTGTACTATTTATGGGAGGATTTTGATTGTTTTGTATGATTCTGGAGCGTCGCACTCCTTTATCTCCTACGATATTGTGAAGGAGTTGCAGTTATCTCCTACGACACTACCGTACACACTTGCTGTATCTACACCTACTGCACCACCAGTTAAGACTTGCCAAGTCTGTCTGCGATGTCCTTTTCAGCTGCAGCAAAGAGAGTTTGTGGCTGATTTAATCTATCTTCCCCTAGTAGGTCTGGATGTGATACTAGGGATGGATTGGTTGAATGCTAATCAGACTGTTCTTGACTGTGCCAGGAAGTTGGTTACTTTTCCCTCTACAACTACCAGCTCAGTAGTTTCAGAGGAAGAGTTGCCAATTCTCTATTTCTTCCAGTTAAAAGATCAAGGTTGTATTTTCTTTGCATCGTCGGAAGTGGTAGTTGCAAAACAGGAAGTATAGGATATTCCTGTGGTCCGAGACTATCCAGATGTTTTTCCTGATGATATTCCGGCGTTTTCACCGAAACATGAGGTAGAATTTTCTATTGATCTGGTGCCTGGTGCTGGACCTATTTCCATTGCACCGTATCGTATGTCTCCATTGGAATTGCAGGAGTTAAAAAGGCAGTTAGAAGAGTTGTTGGGGAAGCAGTTTATACGGCCAAGTGCATCGTCGTGGGGAGCACCAGTGTTGTTTGTGAAGAAAAAGGATGGCACTATGAGAATGTGCGTCGACTACAGACAGTTGAATAAGGTGACAATTAAGAATAAGTATCCACTGCCTAGGATCGATGATCTTCTAGATCAGCTGAAGGATGCTAAGATCTTTTCAAGGATTGATTTGCGGTCTGGCTATCATCAGATTAGAGTATGGGAGGAGGATATATAGCTAAGACGGCGTTCCGATCGCGTTATGGACATTATGAGTTTACAGTAATGTCTTTTGGATTGACGAATGCTCTCGCGATTTTTATGGATTACATGCATAGGATCTTCCGTGAATATCTGGATGAATGTGTCATTGTTTTTATTGATGACATTCTAGTGTACTCGAAGAGTGAAGAGGAGCACACTAGACATCTACAGATAGTACTGGGGATTCTAAGAGAGAAATAGTTGTATGCCAAGCTCCCTAAATATGAGCTTTGGGCCAGGAAGGTGCAGTTTCTAGGCCATGTGATCTCAGACCAGGGAGTATCAGTGGATCCCAGTAAGGTTGAAGCGGTCAGAACATGGGAGAGACCTACTTCAGTTGCAGAACTACGGAGCTTTCTGGGATTTGCTGGATATTATCGGATATTTATCCAGGGATTTTCACAGATTGCTTTGCCGTTGACGAAGCTGACCAGGAAAGGAGCAAAGATGATTTGGTCCGCAGAATGTGAAAGAAGTTTCTGCGATCTGAAGGAGAGATTGACCACCGCTCCAGTGCTAGTACTGCCTGATCCCCAGGAACCTTTTGAGGTATACTGTGATGCATCCAGTGCTGGACTGGGATGTGTGTTGATGCAGCGACGTCAGGTGATAGCTTATGCCTCTAGGCAGCTGAAGCAGCATGAGGTGAACTATCCTACGCATGATTTAGAGTTGGCTGCAGTGGTGTTTGCATTGAAGATCTGGAGACATTACCTGTATGGAGTTCGGTTTGAGGTATATTCAGATCACAAAAGTCTGAAGTACCTGTTTGACCAAAAGGAGCTGAATATGCGTCAGAGGAGGTGGATTGAATTTCTCAAGGATTATGACTTCGATCTCCATTATCACCCTGGGAAGGCCAATGTAGTGGCTGATGCTGTGAGCCGGAAGTCGTTGCAGATGGCTCATATGATAGTGTAGGAAGCGAAGTTACTAGAGGAGTTTCGTGATCTTAACCTGACTGTTGCATGCCAACCTAACCAGTTGACATTGTACCCTCTACAGGTCAGTAGTGATTTTAAGCACAGAATAATGGAGGCTCAGAAGAATTGTCAGGAGGATACTTGGTGCAAATTTCGCAAGGGTATTGAAGAAGGTAAGATCAAAGAAGCCAAGATATACACTGATGGGATTCTGACGTTTGACAAGCGCATTTGCGTGCCCAAGGAAGGCAGTTTAAGGGAAGATTTATCTCTACCGCTTACGCCACAAAGGATCATTGATCATAAGATTCGCTAGACGAGGAACAAGGAGGTTCCTATGGTCCGCGTAGTATGGACAAACGGGGAACTAGAGGAGCAGACATGGGAGTTAAAAGCGGATATGAAGAAAGCCTATCCGGAGTTATTTTGAGAGGTATGGATCTATCCTTAACTTTCAATTTCGAGGACGAAATTTTTCGAAAGGGGGTGGAATGTAACAACCCGACTTTTCCCTTCCTTTGAAATGTCACATAATAAATAATTACAAATACAATAAAAAGGAAAAGGTGAGATAGAAATAAAACAAAATTCAAATATTAATTTTATCTCTGTAATATTAGTTAAAAATAATAATTTGACGATCTCGTGACGTCCGGTGACGTTCGGGTCGAACTTAGGGTTTTAGTATAATTTAATCACGACTCACAGGAGTCTGTAAAATATATTCATATGAAAATAAATTCAAGAATGTTCCAACTAAGGTTTAAATATTAATAAGGGAAATTAATAGGTCACAACGGTATGTTCGGAATATTTTTAGGACTTCCGTACATAAATAGTTAATGAGTGAACATGACCGAAAACACACTAAGGGCAAAATAGGAATTATGGATGACCAAGGGCCACTAAAGACCCACGGCCAGCCATGCCTCCCGAAACCACACATACATACACTCCAAAGTTTCATTTTCTTCTTCCTAAGTTCCCATGACCAAAGCTCCATAACCATCAAAGTTTAACCATCCTTCTTTGCCTCTCATCATCATAAATCACTCTTAACTTCACCAAGAAGACAAGCTAGCATCAAGGTCAAGAAGATTCAAGCAAGCAAACAAGGCTTGATTTCATCCTTTCTCTAGCATCAAGAAGCTCTTTAGGAAGTGGGTAACTTTAGTCTAACACCTCTTTGGTGATATGTTGGTTGGATGTGCTTATGCATGTGTTTGTATGTTTCTATGCATGTATGTGTAATTGTGTTAGAAGTTTGGTTAAGCTTAGGAAGATGATTCTGAAGTGTCGTATGACCTGGATTAGATAGGATTATTGTGCTTGGAGTATGTGTGAATCTCAAGCAGGTGCCATGGGAAGCCAAGGAGAGAAAATGGAAGAGAAGAGGAATTCGGTTTTCATGTCTCGCACAGGGGCCGCTGAGCGGAGTCTCAGGCGCCGCTGAGCGAGCTGAAGCCCACGTGGAAAGTTCAAAAAGATATTTTTGGTGTAAGGTGGTGGAGAAAATTCGGGAAGGTTGCAGCCGCTGGGCGATGGGGTCATTATCGCTGAGCGATAAGATATCGCTGGGCGGTGGAGCTCAAACCGCTGAGCGAACCTTAGTTTTCGCTAAGCGGCTTGAGACTAGAAAATCTGATGGCACCCTCTAGAGACTCATAGTCCAGTATTTACTGCTATATATGTGATTGATAGCTGAATTGTATGAATGTATATACTGTATGTGAAAGAAATGTACGGAACATGCATATGTCATGTAATCTGTGATGATATTTGTAGTCTTTCATGCATTCATGATACACCTAGTTTAAAGACACTAGAATTAACTCTGAGATAAGTAAAGATGCTGAAATGAACCATAGCGAACAAGTATGCCATGCTGCAGGTACAGAAATGATGAAATGCTGAAACGCTGAAAAGGGCCAATGCCCAATGCTAAAAAAGGGCCAATGCCTAATGCTGAGCAAGGGCAAATGCCCAATGTTGATAATGGCTATATGCCCCATGCTGAAAAGGTCGTGATCATGTGAGCCAAACCATGATCCCACTTCAGGAGGTCAAGGCATCCTGAATGTGGAAGCCCGCCACAGGTGGTGTCGATATGGCATACCTGGAGGTGTGCGGTTACCACGCCTTTGCATTTTCGAAAGGGGGCAAGCTTAGGTGGGGGTACAATATCCGCCCACTGTCGAGGGGTCCCGAGGGGGCACACGGCAGGTGGAAGCCAACCGCAGGAAGGTCTAGACAGTGTCGGCCTACACTGAGGGTGCGAGGTTATTCCGTCATACTAGTGTCAACAGAAGACATTACTATCATGGGAATAACACATATTCCAAAGCAAGTTATGCTGTTATGTAGGTTTATGCTGTCATATTCTGTTACACACATGCACACTCTGTTAGGCATGTTTATTCTGATGATTCTGCCATTTTTGTCCTGATGACTATGCTAGACATATTCTGATGATTCTGTCATGTGGAGTCGGATGACTCTGTTATGCATACTCTGATGATTCTGTTATACTGAATTGTATTCTGAGTGTATTCTGTTATGCATTCTGATTTTTTCTGGATGTATAGTTCTGCTGTTATGTCCGTACCGTCAAGAGCACGCTCGAGACGGTTATGTATATTCACAAAATGTTGATCAGCACGAGAACGTAGTAAGGAAGAGTAGTACCCATGTCACATAGTAAAGTAGATAAAGCCGTTCAGATAGGCCAGATAATATTTAGCAGGATATTTAGTATATATGTTCACTTAGAGATCTCTGAGCGGCCTGAAGTCCGACATAAGCTGATACAAGACTCAGGAACTAAAGTTATTTCCACTGAGAACCTACTGTTCTTATCCCCACTGTTTTATGACTTCAGGTACAGAAGATGAGTCTTATTTTGAGGATGTAGATGAGCCGCCAGTTGAGCCAAGAGCGGCTATGACAGGATGAGCCTAGAGATAGATAGATGTTTGGATTTTGCCAAGGGCATACTGAGTAGTATTCTGGTAGCCCTTGTATTTTGCTGTTATGTATTCTGGACTATGTACTTGATCACTGGTTATGTACATATGATGTATATTTTATGTACTGTACATACAATTACGTGACTTTGTCTGATGGACCACCTAGATATGTATTGGATGCTTTATTATTTTACAATTATATGTTTTGTTATATTGTCCTTTCTGACGCATGGCTCTATTTTAGTAATTATGCATCATAAATGAAAAGTTTAAAATTGGTCATTATTTTCTTAAGCCACTATTTTCAAAAGATAACTATGGACTAAGGTATTCCGACCAAGTAGATAACAACCTAGTGAGCATTGTTTACTACGTACGGGTAAACAGTTAGCTAGGGTGTTTCAACTTAGATAAGCAAGACTAGTTCCCCCGTCACCTAGTAAAGTAGATAAAGCCGTTCAGGACCTTAGGCCAGATAATAATCAGTAGGATGTTAGTATGCATGTTCACTTAGAAACACCTGAGCGGCCTGGTTGATAAGTGAGAAAAGAGATCCCCTACGCTAAGGTTAACCACTGAGGACAGCTGTTCTTACCCCCACTCGCTTATGCCTCCAGGAGCGGGCAAAGATTTCGAGGGCTACAAGGAGCCCTATGAGGAGCCACATGAGGAGCACTAGAGGACTGAGGACCAGCCAGTTTAGTTTGACACTGGAGGGATATTTTGATATGTATTTAGATCTGTATTTTGCTATGTATTCAGAGGTATATGACACTTGTATGTAAATTATTGTATTACTGTACTGTTGATGTAAATATTGGTGATGGACCAGCTACTTGCATATGTAATTATGTATGCCAGTAATGACTATTACTCTTAAGCTTATGCTTAATCGTTTGTATTAAATGCTTTGATTCTCGCGCGGCTCATACTTTGCAAATAAGGTAACAAGCAGGAAAGTTTTTAAAATGGTCCATATTTTGCTTACTCTGGTATTTTCGAAAGATAATAAAGGACTATAAGTAATCACGGTTCATGGAGCCAACCTAGTCATAGATCCATTTAAAAATAGTTTTATAAAGTTTATGTCCCAGGCCACTCAGCGCCCCTTGGAGCCGTTCAGCGCCCTAGGCGTGACTCAGGTTCCTCCTTTGCTTTCTTGGAGTCTCTTTAAAACATAACCATGGCCACTTTTTGAGGCATCACTCCCAGTTCCAATCATCACCATACAGTCATATATATAACTTAGAAAACATAAGAAATCATAGCAAAGTCATCTACCTATCCTAACCAAGCATTTCTAGCATAACACATAATAAGAACATAGAAGCACACAAACACATAGGCCACCAAGGAGGTGAGCTAGCTTAGCATTACCCACCTTCTTAGAGTCCAAGAGAAGATTAGAGATGGCTAGGAAGATGAGGGTGTTGCGTCCTTCCACTGGCTCCCAGTTCCTGACAGCGTTTCAGCAGAGTTTCTGGATCGAACGAATTTCTGGTAGAGTTTTGGTAAGGTTCAGAATATGTGAAAAATGAATGAAATGAGGGGGTATTTATAGGGGAGGGGGCTGTGGCTAATGGGGGCGTTTTTTTCCATAATTTTTAGCCAAAATTACTATTTTGCCCTTTCCTAATTTAATTTCTTAATTAATTAATTTTTTAGATAATTATAAGGTCACATCAAGTCAAATCAATGAATAGTGACCCATATTTTAATATTTTTTCTTGGAAAATCTGATTACCCACGTGGTCAATGCAGATGTGGGTCCCACCTTCGCAGTGTCTATGCGTCGCGCACGGTCGTCCTTGTACTGTCGCGATCCTCTAATTTCCCTCTACCTAGGATTAAGGTTTATTCAAGAAATTTGTGAATTTTTCTCTGGAGGAGTATTCTTCACAGATACCTTTGATGCCTCATTGAGCTCCCGTGACCGCTGACAGCCGTTCCGGTTGCACTTCTGCGATCGCCTGTACCCGCGTATTTTCTTCCATGAGGTTTTGGGGTTCATTTTAGGGATTTTGTAACCTTTCTCTCCATAGGGGGTTGGGTTTCCAGAGACTTAAGACTCCCTGATCAATTCTAGAGGCTGAAAGGAGCTAATCGGGTGTCTGCAGAATCGTCCAAAACTGAGCATAACTCCCTTTTTCCGACGGTCTGCTTTCTTAATCGAATACTAAGGACCAAAAGGAGTCATTTGAGTGTCATCTGATCTTTGAAAATCTAGACAGAAACATTTCTACAGGCACTATTGTCCTAAGAAGTCAGGCTTTTATATTTTTAACCTATACGGAAGGCTTCTACTGAGGTTTCTCTTGTGAAATCCTTGCTAAGGGAAACGTGGGATGTTACATTCCATCCCCCTTAGAAAAATTTCGTCCCCAAAATTCTCGGTGAGATTGGCGTCCGAGGTGTCGCGTTGCGTAGGATCCCGTCTAGGCGGCATGGCTGGTTTCGTTGCACCTGCAAAATCCTGAGTTGATCAATCTAAAGATCAGCTTGTGCACAAAGATCCAGCACATACAACTTAGCAAGGTCTACACTGTGAATCATGCTCGAAATCATGGTGCAGTTCAGTCCTCAGGCTTCATGGGACCAAACTGCTCTGATACCAACTGTAACACCCCTGCTAACTGCCCACTTCCTGGGTAGTAAGCAATGCTCACAGGGTTGTTATTCATTGTTTTGGGTTACCTTTAGCCCTTACCTTTACCTTTGCAAATATCTTATACGCAAAATATGGACCATTTTGAAAATCGCTCTTGTGCATTATCATTTGTAAAGTAGGAGCCGTGCGTGATTAAAAGAATATATAACAACAGTCGCTATAAGTTAGGGGTAACTGAAGTAGAACATAAAGAGTATATGTGCATATCTATATATATTTACAAACAAGGTCCCAAAGCATGATAACACATAGCCATAGTAATAAATATTTACACAAAACATATAAAAGTCATAAGTCATAAGATATAACATATATCATCCTAATGTCACTGTCATCCCTTTGCCTTGGCTTTGATCTGCTGCAGTCCTTTGTCGTCTATCAGACGTCCCTCGGGTCAATCCATTCGCTCTGCACACCTGCGGGATCCATAACCGAAGGGGTGGGGGTCAGAACACTTGGTCCTCAGTGGGGTTCCTTAGCATTAACAAAGGTTCATTTTTCTCGGTTATCCTCCCAGCCGTTCAGGAGATCTCTAAGTGAGCATGCATACTAAAATCCTACTGATTATTATCTTGGCCTAGGATCCTGAACAGCTTTATCTATGTTACTACATGATTAGGGAACTAGTCTTTCTTATATAGGTTCTCGCGCTTTCTACCCCTAACCGTCGTACATAGCCACATATACATGTATGCTGACAGACACACTGGTCATCACGCATATGTTGTGCAGGAAACATTCCACCATGCTTGCCAGGCATGGGATAGTTCATCCTGCACTCCAGGCAGGGTATCTATGCAAGGGGACATCATGCCGATGGGGCACGGTATCAATGCATGAGACTCGTACATCCCGCAACCACGGTGCAGGGTATCTTTCATTATTCATCCCGCCAGGCACAGGGTATCTTTCATTGTTCATCCCGCCGGAGTAGGGTATCCTTCATTGTTCATCCCACCGGAGCAGGGTATCTTTCATCATATATCATGCATGCCATCATTCTTTTCTCTCATATGCACATTTATCTATCTCATCATGCTCTTGTTCCTACATTTCATTCTCATATTTATTCATTAGTCATTCATTAGACAACAACCTGTAGTGATCTATCGTCATGATGCATGCTTGCTCAAACACATAAACATATAATCACATAATCACATCATAATCCACATATAAATCATTTGGGCATGGGAGTGTTGGAACTAGGCAGTATAAAATATCTTTCATACTTAACTTTCATAAACTTTCATAAACCGAACCCCCATGAAGCAACCACGGTTCATGGAGCCAACCTAGTCACAGATCCATTTAAAAATAGTTTTATAAAGTTTATGTTCCAGGCCGCTCAGTGCCCCTTAGAGCCGTTCAGCGCCCTAGGCGTGACTCAGGTTCCTCCTTTGCTTTCTTGGAGTCTCTTTAAAACATAACCATGGCCACTTCTTGAGGCATCACTCCCAGTTCCAATCATCACCATACAGTCATATATATAACTTAGAAAACATAAGAAATCATAGCAAAGTCATCTAACTATCCTAACCAAGCATTTCTAGCATAACACATAATAAGAACATAGAAGCACACAAACACATAGGTCACCAAGGAGGTGAGCTAGCTTAGGATTACCCACCTTCTTAGAGTCCTAGAGAAGATTAGAGATGGCTAGGGAGATGAGTGTGTTCCGTCGTTCCACTGGCTCCCAGTTCCTGACAGCGTTTCAGTGGAGTTTCTAGACCGAACGAATTTCTGGTAGAGTTTTGGTAAGGTTCTGAATATGTGAAAAATGAATGAAATGAGGGGGTATTTATAGGGGAGGGGGTTGTGGCTGATGGGGGCGTTTTTGTCCATAATTTTTTGCCAAAATTATTATTTTGCCCTTTCCTAATTTAATTTCTTAATTAATTGTTTTAGATAATTATAAGGTCACATCAAGTCAAATCAATGAATAGTGACCCATATTTTAATATTTTTTCTTGGAAAATCTGATTATCCACTTGGTCAATGCAGATGTGGGTCCCACCCGATCCCATTTCGCTCGTTTTTGATCGTTCGCAGTGTTTGTGCGTTGCGCATGGTCGTTCGAAAAATATTCCGTTTGTACCGTCGCGATCCTCTAATTTCCCTCTACCTAGGAGTAAGGTTCATTCAAGGCATTTGTGAATTTTTCTCCGGAGGAGTATTCTTAACAGATACCTTTGATGCCTCGTTGAGCATCCGTGACCGCTGACAGCCGCTCTGCTTGCACTTCTGCGATCGCCTGTTCCCGCCTATTTTCTTCCATGAGGTTTTGGGATTCATTTTAGGGATTTTGTAACCTTTCTCTCCATAAGGGGTTGGGTTTCCAGAGGTTTAAGACTCTCTGATCAATTCTAGAGGCTGAAAGGAGCTAATCGGGTGTTTGCAGAATTGTCCGAAATTGAGCATAACTCCGTTTTTCCGACGGTCTGCTTTCTTAATCGAATTCTAAGGGCCAAAAGGAGTCATTTGAGTGTCATCAGATTTTTGAAAATCTAGACAGAAAGATTTCTACAGGCACTATTGTCCTAAGAAGTCAGGCTTTTATATTTTTAACCTATACGGAAGGCTTCTACTGAGGTTTCTCTTGTGAAGTCCTTGCTAAGTGAAAAGTGGGAACACTTAAGGGGTATTTACACTCAAATTAGGGGGCCAACCCGCATCATCACGTGGTCAACCTAGCCTTAGGCAATCATGCCTCCAAATACCCCAAATTAATGGTAATTGACTTGCATGAAGCATGCAAGCTGCCACCTAAACATTGCATGTAAATTATGGCAAACATAATCATGAAAGACAAGACAATTAGAAGCCATGCATGATGACACCTCAAAGCAGCCATCAATTCTTAATTTCTTTCAATTCTTATTAATTCTAAAACTTTATAGATTATAAGCATTTCAGCTGAAGCAAGTATTCAGCTCCCTTACTTTCACAATGCTTATAGATACAAAGCAAACAAAGGCCAAGCAAAAATTTAACTCAAGAGTATCCTTAATTAATTTAATTTCCTCATTAGAAAAAATTATTAGATGATGTCCTTGATCTAGTTAAATTTTATAGGACACCCGTTTAATTACCACGCATGTATGGTGGACAAACGTCACCACACATACATGAAAAATTAAAGAGACAAAACACACATAAACTCACGGTCAAGAACATGCAGCACAAAATCTGCTCACATGACCAAAAGCACATGCCTTGAATCAAGGACAAGCAAGTGCACAAGTCACCAAAGGCCATGCATGGTGACACTTTGCACAGCCAGCTGTTTGCATTGGACAAGGAAACACTTGCATGCCTTCCACCTATGTATAGCAATGCAACCTTGTAATTTTCCAAGGCCATTTCCTTGTAAATTATTGCAAAAGCCTTGGGAAATCCATGCTCAGCAACCGAAGCTTTGGTACCATAATTTCTCTCATTTTCTTTTTCCATCATTTCCTATATATACATATAAAACTAAAGCAATCCAACGTCAACCAAGCTAAAAGCCCAGCACCGAGTTGTCTTAAGTTTCCTTGCCTTTTATTTCAAAATTTCCCTTGTAAATTAAGCTTAAGTAACCGAAGCTATAACTAGCTCTCTCTTCATTTTAATTTCTTTCCTTGCCTATCAATAACAAAGCAATGCAAGCCGTGGCAAGCTTTACTTACTCCTATGGTTTCTTTTCTTTCCTTTTGTTTCATTTTCTTTGTTTCTTTCTTTAACTTGAAAACCGAAACCTCACACAGACGTTCAGCTCTCTCTCTCATTTTACTTTCATTTCTTTGCTCAAAATCATGAGCAAACCGAGCTCACTCCATAGCACACTACACAACTCCTCTTCTTCCATTTCCATCTTATTTTCCTTGTGTTATTCCTCAAGGAAAACCGTGGTATCCTTACCTTCACCCTCTCAAAATTTCTCTTAAATTCTCTAGAGAAAACCGTAGCTAAACCATAATAAATCATCTTTCATCAACAAGCCAAGCAAGCAATGCATGCAAGCTAGGAAAATGAGCAAGCAAAGCTAGGCGAAGGAGGAAGCAAAGTCAAGCCAAGTTGGCACCAACAATCATCATCAAAACCGACGTCATCACCATATTTGGAAGGACCTTGCATGCAAGCTTTGGAGCCCTCCACAGCCATGGAAGGAGCGATCTTGGTGTAACAAGGTTTTCCATCAAGTTTGCTTAAGTGGGTAAATTTAGCTTAGACCATCTTTAATGGTTGTAGGCTTCACTTATATGCTTATGTGATATGCTTAAATTGAGCTTGCACGTGTGCTGAGTCTTTGCCTAATTGTGAATTGAAAGTGTTGAAATTTTCTAGGTAAAAAGAATTTGTTTAAAACCGTGGCTTGAAGTGGTTGTTGTTTGTGCTGTGTGTGACCGTTCTTGAGGCTCAGTGGTTGGGGAAATTAAGTGTGAAATTATAGTATGTTGGGCTGTTTGCATGTGAACTATAATTTTTCCTAGTCATGAAAAATGTGATATAATTATATTCTAATGCAGTTGGACTGGTTTATGTGCGTTATAAATTTTCTAGTTATGAAGAATGTGATATAATTATGTCCTATTGCTGTTGGGATGTTAGTATGTGCAATATAATTTTTCTAGTTCATAAAACTGTGATATGACTGTGTTATAATGCTGTTGGGTGTTGGTATGGGCAATATAAAATTTTCTAGTTAAGAAAATTATGACATAACTATGCTACAATACTATTGAGTTGTTTATGCCAAATAAATTTTTCTAGTCAAGAAAAACCTGGTATAACTATGTTAAAATGTTGTTTGTATTAATTTTGCATGTGCTGTTTTTGGGAGTAAGAAAGTGCTATGATTAATTGAGTATATGTAAGTAGGAGTTGAATTGTTGTTTGACACTAATTGAAATTTTGAGTGAATGTACGAGAAATAAGTTAAATTGTTGTTGAATTAATAGAAGAAACTAAAAGTTCAGGTGCTGGTCGAAGTGAGAAAAAGGGTTATAGATGATTTAGTGTAAGTAAGTTCGAGTTAAATTATTGTTTGGAAGTAGGTGTAATTTTGGGCATGTAGAAAATTGAGAAATACTACTGCCTGTGCTGGTTTGAAGGGAAAAAGGCTATATTTAATTTAGTGTATTGAAGCATGATTTAGAATGCTTTTCGGACTAGTTGCATGTGCTATTTTGTTCATCTAATGAAATTGGTGTTTGAAAACATAATATGTTTTGGGTTGTTGCATGAATACTCAATTTATGTAGCTAAAGGAAATATGACTCAAATGTGCTATTTTATTCATCTAAATAAATTGGTATGTGAAAATATAAAATGATAAGGTGCTGATTGGTCCTAGCTAAATGTGCTATTTTGTACATCTAAATAAATTGAAGTAAGAAAATGTTAGCATGATTTAAAGTGCTTTTTGCTATTAATTGGAATTTTGTGCTCATGAGAAAATTTAGCATAATTCAAGCTAAATTGCTATTTGTGGTTGTTGCATGAATAGATAAAGTTCTAGCCAAATGAAACATGACTAAATTATGTTATAATGCTATTTGGAGTTGTTGCATGTGTTCTTTAATCATCTAGCTAAATTAAGTATGACTAAAATAGGTTATAATGCTATTTGGAGTTGTGATGAAAGCCAAACAGCACTTTTCTCTAATCTTGACACAGCTTTGGTTTTGTCACAACTGTGCCAATTTCGAAGAAAGCGTAATTGTACTTCTTTGTCATTCAAATTAAATATATACCTTCTTTACGGCTTTCAGATTCACAAGGAATCCAATTGCAGTATAGTCGGGTATAGTCGAATCCATAGAGAGTTGCAAAATACCATTCTTGAGTTTGCTTAATTAAACAATGAGGTGAAGGATTTAGTAAATTGGTTGATAGATAAATAATCTAAATAAATAAATGACATGAAAATAAAATAGGCAACAAATCAGAGGTAGATCCAGAGCTTGTTGGGAATTGACTTATTTCATAGTTTCATGCATCCATTACTTATTACACAGAACTAATTATTTCATTGTGTAACTATGGATAGCAACTTAAGAGAGGGGTGAATTAGGTTTCTCTTGTTTTTCTCGGATTTTGATTCTTTGAAAGATGTGAAACCCTAATCCCCAAATTACGAACAAGACCCAGAAATAACCGAACAAATGTTAATGTTAAAAGCAGCGGAAATTGTAAATTGCTGAATGTAAAAGAGTAGGATAAGAAAGATCACACCGGAGAATTTATCCTGGTTCAACTTCAACCACCGAAGGCTACGTCCAGTCCCTGTTCTGATTCAGGGTTTTTTCCACTATGTAAACTTGTGTTATGTACAACCTCACAACCGAGGCACTTACACCGACAACTACAAGAGAACACAACCGTTCCCCTGGTTACACAATGTCCTCACCGAACACTACGGTGATTATCAGAAAACACACCGAAAACCACGATGTTTACAACAACCAATTGTTTTGAAGAAGTTTCTATACAATGGCTTGTGTATCAATCCAAAACTCAGGGAAGGATAAACCTGAATAGAAAGCACTTAGAGATATGAAAGTTATGGCTCAATGCTTTTCTGAGTTTTGGATTGAAAATGGACTTTGAAAATATGATCAGAACTTGTAAAACTTGCAAGAATGAATGAAAGAATGGAGTTCTGATGTTGTGTCTTTGGTTCTGATAAGTGCCTAATTTATACAATTTTGACATATCAAAAGGGCACTTATCTGCAAACTTT